>OMNM01065974.1:8297-18678 GCA_900302745.1 Parablennius parvicornis | reverse complement strand
CTGCAAATATGATCTGCTTCCATTGTTACTTTTATTACTTTTGCAAGTCTTCTATTAATTACATCAATTTGATTCTTTTTTACATCAAATAGTAAAGAATGACTATGTAAAGGTAACAAAGGTAAGCAATCAACAAAAAAATCATATCAACAAGGAGGTTAAACCCCCCCAAAAAATGATATTCAAGAGTTAAAACCATGCTAATTTTCTGATTTGTTCTTTGGAGTTCTAATATGTAAATTGTATTAGTTTTAAAATGCAAAAACTTACGAAACAATTCAATACTTTATGATGAATCAATTGTATTTGCATCAACAATGACTCAATAATTCTTGTGGACTGTGCTGAATGGGAAATTTTGATAATTTGGCAAACAAATTAACGAATCCCATACACAGTCATGGTACCATTTGGTAGCACAAAGTGGTGTACAGAGAACAAGTCGATGAAGAGAGGAGGAAGTAGAATGTGCTACAAGAGCAAACATGATCATGGTTAAAGTATTGGTCAACAATTAAGTAAGACAAAACAAGTTGATTTCTGAGGGCACAATACTGCCTCCAATGCACAAATGTGACATTACTCAAATCCTTTGTATTGTCCCGTGAACATATATACGGATACTGATGTTGGTCTGAGTTTATTGAATGATTAGAAAGATCACATTTTATATAAGCCAAAGTATTTTTCTTTTTCTTTTTTACAGAAAAGGCAATTAATTGAAAATTTGATATATCAGATAAGTCCAGTTGCTTTGGGACCTTTTAAGCTTCTAATGCACAGCTGTGTTTATATTTGGAGTTTTAATCCTGAAGATATAAACACTTCAGTGAATACACAGGATGAAGGGACTGAAAGGAAAGCATTAGAAAGGAAGCCAGAACATTTCTTGTCATAGATGAGAAATAAATCACTATAAATCACAGAAGGTTTTCCTAAACAGCTACAGGAATTTAATCATTCTACCATTCGCCAACAGACACTCAGTAAAGACACAATGTCCAAAGTAAAATAATGAAGTTAATTTTTAGTTAATTCTTAGTTAATTCTTAGTAAAGACAAACTATATGAGCAAAAAGAAAGACCAACAAGCCTGCTTTGACTCAGCACAATCATGCAGCTTAATGCTCTCTTTCAGCTCTATCTCTAGGAAACAAGTGGATATAATGATCCAGGACGCAGACACACCACCACTCCACCGAGCACACACATGCGCACAACCACAAACATAGAAACGGCATCCCCAGTGCAGGAAACAAGCTCGCCGCTTGCAGAAGATGCTGCCTTTTTACCGTTTGGTCCAGACAGCATAGAGGGAGGAGATGGAGCCTACAGCAGCAGTGGCCCATACTAGGCTAGCGGATAGTAGCATCCCTCAGCCGGCTGAGCAGTCAGCAGTGACAGGCGGAGGCAAAAGGATACAGAGAGGAACAGAAGGAGGAGGAGGCAGAGGAGGAGGAGGAGGAGGATGAGAGACGGGAAGACCAAAGCCTCACCTCGTTTCCTGGTCTGCGACCGTCATTTCTCCCTGCTGGAACAAAGACTGCCAGCCCCAGCCCAGCTTTGCCTGCCTTCCCCTGAACGCCCCACCAACACGCCCTGGATCACACTCGCACGCATGACGGGGAGCAACGCAGGTCTTTTTGCATCCTTCAGGAGAGGATGGGGGAGGGGGTTTGATCAATAACTGACCAATTATTTACTCTGTTACTGAGCTACATAAAGACATCACTGCTGAGATATTTATATGGAGCTCTGACTACATCAAAACATTAAAATTTCTTCTAAAATCATCTAAATCAATAGAATGAAAAACGTTATACCTTTTGAGATGTGCATGCAAAAAACAAAAAAAGTGTCTCTTTATTTATTCTAAACAATCTATTTATGCAGCAAAAATGTTTAATCCAGATTCAACAGAACAGTGATGTTCACTTTCTGATGAACAACACCGCAGCAGAATAGAAACATATCGTATTCATTGATAAGAGGGTCACTTCTTTAAAATTTAAACACATATGCAAATTAAAAAAGTGAATCCTTAAAGGCATATCTATAAGGGAGATATCAATTGCAGATGTATCCTGTGTGCATGTGACCAGCAGTACTCCTCAGACCTCGGAGGGTATTCTCCTCATGTCAGACAATCAGTAGCACTAAAAGCCAAGGGAGGTCCAAGCAGGCAGCTCTAATCTCATTAATCATCGCCCACTGTAGAAGAGAAACTGTGGGTGGGGTCGGGAAAGAGATGAAATGGATGAAAAGCGATCAGACAACCAGAACGAAGAAAGAAACGAGCTCTGAGTCCAGCTTTGAGAGACTTATACTTTGAGAGAATATAATCCAACTTTAAAAGTTCATGTTACACAACAAAGGAATTAATCGTCTGCCTTTGTGAAATAAATGTGTTCGAGCCAGACAGCCAGCAGCTGCAGCTGGACCTGAGATGAAAATGCCATGCGACTCTGTCATATGCATGTTTATGTAACATCCCATACATGGAAACTTAACGAATCCTCAGTATCGCACAAGAACCTGATGTAGATACCACCTCAGATTAAATCAACTGTGTCCAATGTGTCGACACAATACATTTGGAAATCCTCAGTATTCCACTTCAAATGGATGAATCCTGCAGCCTCTGAGTTGCTCATGTTCAAACAGTCACGACAGCTTTAAAAGGCGACGTCTGGCTTCGTGAAGAAAGTGATGTTGACTACAAAAGTCTGATGCTACAGGTGTGATGTTCCTGGAGATGTAACACGGGAGCCGCTGCCCTCTGAACATCACAAAGGCTTTCCCGCAGCAGCAGCATTTCACAGTAATGCTACAAGACAGCTCAGTGGCATTAAACGCTGCACACAACAGGATTAAGAACAGTAAAAGCTATCAGTTTGGAAAGATACAGATTAGACACTGCAGTCATTTTATTAGATACACATGTACAATGCAGTCTTCTGCCCACACAGTGAACCATTTTGAATTTTGCTCAGGACTTAGAGGTTTTAATTGAATTTTTTTTTACGTTATGAGGTTGTGGTTCACAGTGGGTTTTCAACATTAGTAGATTTCTTCCTAAGCTACTAAAAACTCATATCAAGGCCAAATAATAAATTTTATATTTGGAAAGCAGCATTGTAAAGTGTACCAGCATTCTTTTACAGGAATTCAATAAGATCTTTTTTCCAATTTGGAGAATTTTGCATGTAAATATGATAAAATGTTTGATCCATTTAATTAATGTCAATATATTTTTACATATAAATGGAACATTGGAGTTTAGTTACACTTAAGATAACAGGAAATCAGCGTTTGTTAGGATGTGTTGCTATTTTTGTCATCTACGATATGATGTTAATACTTGAAAATATCTACACAAACTCTTTGCTGCAAGAAAAATTCAACATCCTGACACAGAATATTTTACATTTCCATTTAGTACATTGCAAATGTTCTTGTGGGAATAGGTTATACTACTTGTAGTGTTGTAAAATGTTCCTCACAGAACGTTCAATACTGTCAGTAAAACTGATTCATCCAGTTTGTGGGCGCTGGAGCCGATCACAGCTAAATAAGGGCTAAGGCAGATTACACCTGGGGTGATCAACAGTCGATCAGAGGGCAAACACGCAGGCAGGCGCGCACACATGCATGAATGCATGCATGTAATTCAATACCTTTGATTGCTTTGTTCTGACTTTGTCCGTTTACACACATGATCCCACCTCAACCTTTAAAGCGAACTTGGCCGTATTGAAGATGGGATTATTAGTCTGACTAATCAAGCTTGATTTTTTTTTGAAAGGTAACAAAAAAGAAACATTTACTGTATTCACAAACTGATCAGAAAGAGCTGATCAGTTGTGATTCACTGCAGCAGTTTTTCCTAAAACATTGTGGAAGAACATTTCAAAAGCAAAGATCCATTTGGACAAAATCGGATCAGAAACATTGTTACACCACTTCCTCCAATCCAATTCTAAGTTTAATTGGATAGGGGCAATCTAATTGGATTGGTGTGTTTAAATGGTGTGATTTTGATCAATTACTGTATAACTGGATTACTTGTGATCCATGTAATTGCAGTTTATGTTGATACAGAGAAGATATTTAAAAAAGTGATTTTTTTTGTTTTCAGTTTTTGTTTTTTTACAGAAAACAATTATTTTAGTTTCCTTTTATCATTTGTAGGTTTAGAATATTTTTAATGAATAAGTGACACTGATGAAATTTAAATTAAAGTATGTTACTAAGTAATCTCAGTGTTTTCCCTGTAATAATAGGGATGTCAGTCATTGAAAATCACCCACAACGATCCTGTTTTAGGATTCAAGCTGAGAGATTCTGCCCTTTTGAAAGTCTGCTGTCAGTCTCGAGGCCTCCTACCTTGTGACAGAAGTGCTGTGTGGTGATGCTGAAGACATCCAGGCACAGTGAGGCCTTCTTTAACTGGGCCTGGAGGGTCTGCAGCTGCAGCTCCTGCCGCTCGCAGCGCTCACGCAGCTGCTGGATGAGAGCCCGGTCCAGTTCCTGAGGTCTGTCAGCCCGGACGGCACCCTGCATGGCCGCTGTACGCCCACGAACTGCAGGAGGAAGATATTCAGTCAATCTATTTCAGTAAAAAATCAACATACAAGTGCAGTTTAACTGTCATGAAACTTCCATTTGTAACAACACGAGCAAACCCACAACTTTCCCATATCTGACTTATTTAACTGTTAACAGACTGCTCTGAATTGTTTGTAAAGTAAAATGTTTAACTCTGTGCTGTTGCTTAAAATATTACCATTCTTCAAGACTTAAGTTATAACATCATATCTAATGAAAAATGGCAGAAAATGGCTTAAAAACACATACATTTCACCATTTCCAGTTACAAATTCCTCTAATAGGCTTCAACCTCCTTCTAAAGTTGTATATACAATATTGAGCATTATTCTTCTGTAATACAACATTTTCATTGACCGATTATGTCTATTTTTCTCAAGATATTATTAGTAGTTTTCCGTGTGCAGTATACTGTATTTTATTCCATAGTGACGTAAATGCAACCATTAGATGTACTAGCTGGGGACAGAAGATGATAATAGCCTATAAAAACAATTGTATTCTAGTATTTCCTTCTCGTTACCATCATCAACTATGAATACAGCTTAAAAAGATGCACAAGTTTCGAAACATGATCACTAAGCAAAAGAATGTGTAAACAAATGTCATTAAACATTTTATTTCAGCAGTCAATCAATTTGATTTCAACAAAGAGATAATAATGTGATTTTTTTGGTGTGTAATAGCTGCACAACATTGATGATAATAAACACATCTTTCAATGAAAATAACAAATTTTTATAAATAGACAAATTTAGTGAGAGACGATGATTCATGAGGATTTCCTGCTCTTCTTGTGAGGTGATTGTCGATTACATATCCATGGGGAAGCTTAGTGATTAATCACTGTGCGATGGTCAGCTCTGTGAGCTTACACACAAACCTCAGTGGTTTTTCTCCACCCACAGTGACAAATGGTCTTTCCTCAACTCGCTCACACTCAAGTGTGATCGGTGCTCAGACCTATCTGAAAAGAGCAAAAGCTGTCTCCAAAAAATTCTAAAATGAACCCCTAATTCATGATGATGTAATCTGAACTATTGGGATTATAATTGAGGGGAAGCATCCTAACATTTGATCATTTTTTAAACAAATTTGAAGCTTGAGGATTCTGAACTACTGACACCTATGTGAAAAAAAACCCAACTAAGATACACAATGACAATAAAACGGACTCATGTACAAACAATCCGTTTAAGAATATTACATACAGTGTTATCTGGATACATCACTTCATGTCATGCGTTATTCAGAGAAGATGATACACATCTACTACATCATTTTTACTACGAAATCTATAAAACTCAATTTGCCGTTTTTGAAGAGGAGTCACACATGAGTAATTTCATCTTTCCTATTTTAATATGCTCATCATGCACCATAGCTTGTATGTCTGTGTTCTGTATTGTGTATTGTTTTGTACTTTGCACCGTTATTATTATTTTTTTTCCCCCTCTACTTATAAAGTGTTGAACTCACCAGGTGACTGAGGCTTCGGTGAAACCACTGCAAATCGTTTTGGGGAAGACTTTGGTGAATGAGCTGCCTCTGTGTCCTTCTGTAACTCTTTTCTTGAGACTGTGTGAAAAAAAAATGCCTTTTACGATGCACATATAAAAATACATTTTCTCAGCAATACTTTCAAATGATAAATTCAAACCTTTTTTCCCGTCATTTCTCAACTGACAAGATGTGTCAGTTAAGTCAGGTAAAATAGGTTAAAAAAAAACCGAAATGAAATGAAATAATAGTAATAAAACATAAGAAGGTAGAGAAATATAGAGGGCTTTGCATCCATATAATCATCATTACAATAGTTCACAGGAGGTCTGCATCCAATCAGACACATTTCCAACTGTAAAAACTCACATCAGGTATTCTCAGGTATAAAGAGGAAGACGCAGTCTTATTGCACATTTTGGTAACTCAACAACTAACAATTAAATTAGCATAAAACTATAGTTATATAGAAATCAACTACCTTTGGAAATATAAACAATTTCCACTTAAAACCAACTATGTAGATCAAATCTATCTGCTGCATTAAACTGTGTGTACATTGTGTGCCACAGTCAGTGTAAATTTAAATGACTTTTAGTACATGGGGTTAGTGTATGGAATAAGTTGGTGATTATTGTGAGGAACAATAGGAGACAGTGTGGCTTGGACGTAGATCGCTATACTTTATGGTTGAAACCATAAAGTTTCAAGTTTCAAAGTTTCTACAAAAACTCCTGATTTTGTAGGAGTTTCCATGTTCTCACTGTGTCTGTGTTGGTTTTCTGTGGATTGTCTGTTTTTCCCGCAATCCAAGACGAGCTGTCAGCCCTGTGATGATCTGGTAATCTTTTAGCAATGTGCTGACTGCGATAGGCTCCAGCTATCTGTGACCCGAGTCTGGAAGATTAATTAATGTACTTATTTTTTCCAGATTTCATTGTGTTTGCATGGAACATTTTTTGCACTTCTTTGAGAAGTGTATTTGAGCCTACATCGTAGGCTCAAATACAAACAATTCCAAACCTCCAATAATTTTTTATTATTTCAACCTGAGATAAGGAAATGCATTTATGTTGAATTAGAGGGCAGTGATCATTTTGGTGCCGTGGCCAAAAGCTGGAGTTGTTGCACCACTTCAATCATTTTCGGCAGCAGGAAGCTAATAATCCTCCTGGATTACACTGAGATACAGAATGTGGCCACTGGATGGAGGTAAAACCACACATTCAGACTCCAATATATGAAACGGCAACCAACATCAGACATGCCTTTAAAAACATAGAAGGTACAAACTCTCAGGCCGTGTCACTTTATTATGATGCAATAACAAGCAACAGTTAAGAGGCTTTACTGAAATACCCAGCAATAACTCAGGAAGTCAACTATTACTCTCTTTGCATTATCATCTTTTGCCTTTTCCAGGCAAAGTGTAAAAAACACTAAGCAGACATGCTTTATCATTTGCAGAATAATCAAAAATCTCAAACACTTTCAGGCATTGTAGGCCTTTTTTCTCCATTCTATCAACCCATGCACAGCCACAAAAATCAATATTCTTGATTTTAATTGACTAAAAATCAAATTTTGCAGATCAGTCCTACTTGGTATGTAAGGTTTCACTACATAAGTTAACTTGCAGGTACACGCAGATTGTTTTATGACTTAATTATTTCACCTTGTTAAACCCAGATTTATCCAATTTGGAGGATTTTGCAACCTGAACATTTTTCCAGACTGGAGGTATGAAAAAAACCCACTCGTGCATGTTCATGATCAATTTAAGTTCACGAGTTCACTTAACAAACATGTTTGGATTGTGGGAGGAAGCAGGTGAACAAAGATCACAAAAGCTCAGAAAGAACATGCAAACATTGAAAGTTGTTGTGCTTGGATCACCTTCTCATGTAAGATGCTAATGTCTTGTTCCCCTTGTACAATCAGACGATAAAATTAAGTAACAATTAAAGCTGCAAGCAGCGTTGGTCGGGACTTCGAGGTCGGGACCTCGAGCTCTGGCCCATCAGAGTCAGCCCTATCATGGCCTCTGGCCCAAACATGACCTCCGGCCCATGTTAATATGAATAAAACATTCATTTTTGAAGGTTTTAACAAAAAATGTATTTTATTTTGAAAAATGTGGGGGGCTTTTACTTCAAAAGCCAACTAAGCTCTGATCTAGCTAATCCCTAAATATAAATTTTTGAAAGTTTTAGTTGTACTTTTTCAGAAACAGGCTTTTATTTTGATAATATTTGCGGCTTTTATTTAGAAAGCTAGCTCACCCATAGCGTAGCTAAACACCTAAATCCATCAACATTGTAATTTTTGATAAAGACTCTTATTTTGAAGGAGTTTGGGGCTTTTATTTGGAAGGTGAGGACAGGTAGGTTAAGTGGTAACAGTTAAATTGGCATGGTATTGCGCAATACTTGGTGAGTATGATGCAACACTGATGAAATTTGTTGTCTTTCAGTCTGTGTGGGATTCGAAGCAGTCAGACGTAAACTTCAGACACCAGGAGGCTCAGTTTGACACAGACGTCCAATTTTACTCCTTCGGACTCCATGTTAAATTTCGCTTGGAATCGCCGGGGGGAAAAAATGACAGCATTGATTCCTCTCGTCAAAACGGTCATGTTTTGGAGAATTTTCCCCACATGTGTTACATCGCCTTGTTCGGCAGGTTCTTGTCACACTGCTGATCTGCTCGCTTTGTCGATCAAAGTGACGGTTTAACCACATTTGCCACTTGTCCGATCACTGCTTTTTTTCAGGAGGAATTTGCGTTTCCCATTCATTTGAATGGGAGGAGGCAGACAGGGGATTGTGCGTTCCGACCTTTGACGTACAATAAAATGGAAACAGTGCTAAAATGTAAAAAGAAAATTTTGTTTTGTGAACATCTATAATGACACAAATATAAAATGATAAAAATCTTTTCAGAAAGGATGGTAAGATGGTAAGATTTGAACTATGAATTCTTGCCACAAATGAATGTAAGACTATGGTACGACAAAAATAGTGACATTTTTAAGTATTAGAAAATAATGAATTCTTGTCGAAAATTACAGTAAGGCTATAAGACCAATTAATGAAGAATTTGTGTTATTTGTAAAAATTTTAAAAATGAAAACATTTTGTCACAAATGATGGTAATTAAGACCAAATATGGTGAAATTTGTCAAAATTAGAAAATTATGAATTCTTGTGACTAATGATGGTAAGGCGAGATATATACTAATACAGTAGTGGCCATTACAGAATTTAAAAAAAAGAAGAAGATGGATTTGTGTTTACAGGTTTAGCATTACTTATTTCATACTATATATAGTAAGACCAATTAATGGTGAAATTTGTAAAATTTGTAAAAATTGAAAATTATACAATTTTGTCACCAATGATGGTAAGGCAATGATGGTAGGAACAAAAATGGTGTAATTTATAAAAAAATATAAAATGTTTCAATCTTGTCACATTAAAAAAGACTAACCCGTCAGAAATTATGGTAAGATGAAAAATGGTGAAATTGGAAAAAATAAAAAATTTATGAATTTCTTGCTAAGGCTAGCCTTAGCAAGACCAAAAATACTGAAACTTGTCACTAATGATGGTAAGATTATAGTAAGACCAAAAATCATGAAATTTGTACAAATTTAAAACTGATAACACTTGTCACAAATGATGGTAATGCTATATATAGTAAGACCAATTAACGGTGAAATTTGTTAAATTTGTAAAAATTGAAACATGATGAGTTCTTGTCACTAATGATAGTAAGACCAAAAATGCTGAAATTTGGAAGAATAAAAAATGATTAATTCTTGTCATAAACGATGGTAAGGCCAAAAATCATGAAATTTGTAAGAATTAAAAAATGAGTGACAATTCTTATCACTAACGATAGTAAGACCAAAAATCATGAAATTTGTAAAAAATTAAAACTGATAAAACTTGTCACAAACTATGGTGAGGCTATCTTAAGACCAAAAATCATGAAATTTGTAAGAATTAAAAAATTATTAATTCTTATCACAAATGATGGTAACAAGAATTAAATTATTGGTGAAATTGGTGAAATTTGTAAAAATTTAAACATGATGAGTTCTTGTCACTAACAATGGTAAGGCTAAACGATGGTAAGACCAAAAATCATGAAATTTGTAAAAAAAATAAATAAATAAATAAAAACTGATACAACTTGTCACAAATGATAGTAAGACCAAAAATCATGACATTTGTACAACAATTAAAACTGATAAAACTTGTCACAAATG
>OMNM01065973.1:11480-55748 GCA_900302745.1 Parablennius parvicornis | reverse complement strand
ACCTAGGTCAAAAAATAAATATATTAGTGGCCATGTAAATTTCCCATTCCAAAGTCATGAAATAAAAATGTATCAGTGTCCTCTGAAGCTGTGGAGGATGTGTCCACTAAATGTGATGAAAGAAGTTGCCATAGAAAACTGGAATCTCACAATACGATGCAGTTTCTTGGTATTAAAGTATTCATTTATTTACATACGTAAAGCTCTGTTTTTCTGCATTGTGGCAGTTTTTTAACTTTTAACAGATGACAAATAATCTTTTAATTGTTGTAAAAGTAATTAGTACGCATCCCAAATCTTGTCAGTTGGTACAAAATAGCAGTAAATAATATGTTCCCAGCAAACCACGAATTCCATAAAAACAAAAGAAGTGCTGCAACCTGACACGTCACTGAAACATCAAACTGTTGGAAGTGTACAAGTAATACTACAAGTTAAACGTATTTCAGATTATGCTCTTCTGTGGTAAAGAAACCAAGATATTGTATATTAGTACCTTTTCCACCATATATACTATATGTGTGAAGAGTCACGTCTCAATATTTCATCATACTGTTGCCATTCAGATTTATCAGCATCAATGTGTGAAATGCAGAGGTGGAAGCTACAAAGATATAAGCCTTTAAATTACAACCTGCTTATCTCAGACGAACAAACCCCAACACAGTTTATTGTTTGTTCTGAATTGATAACTGATTCTACACTACTCAATGCTTGTCAGACCCTGAATAGCCATGGAATCATGGGACCTATAAACTTCTGTTGTTACTTCAAGCTTTATCTTTGTGGCCTGATTCTCAGAAATAAAAAGTGTGTGTGGTTTTAATGCTCCTCTACTTAAATGAATCATTTCTTTTCTGATTTGAAACATATACCTCAAAAGAGATCACACTTATCACAATTCATAACTCACTGGGAATGTGTTGTCCTGAAATTCTTAATTTCTAGTCAGAGAGTGAATGAGCAGCTGCTCACTGTTAAATCCACTGGTGTTTCTCCTCATCTCAGACTAATGCAAAACCACAAAGTTAGAAAGCAGAACTCCATGCTCATCTGAAGCTGCTTCCAGACTGCAAATAAGAAGGTCAGAGGTAGGCCAAATAACAATAATAGAAATAATGAAAGTAATATCCTTATATCATGATGGATAGCTCAAAGGATAAACGTGTGGATCGATTCCAGTTCCACATCTGGATAATAAATGAAGAACCAACATTCGGGAAATAATAGCAGGCAGCTGTGGCTCAATGACAGTTGAGAGAGACAGTTGTCTTTCCATGGCAAGGTTGGCGGTTTAATCCCCCATCCAGTCCTGATGGTGTGTGAGCAACTTGCATAGTAGCTGTCACCATCGGGGTGTGGGTGAACCGGTGAATGACACTGAACATGTACCACAACATGAGATAATGTTTGTTTGATTTACCAAGTGCTGTATATATTCTATATTGTATTTAATTAGTTTTTTCTTGCATTGCAAATGTGCTGTAGAGTTTTTCAGCTGCGTGATGCAGCAAAACTGACTTAATGGAGCTTTAAGAAAGACGTGAAGAGCACATATGTCTATGTTTTACTCCTGCGCTCTGAAGTATGTACAACAAAGACATGTGCTTTACACAGACACTTGAATTAGAACAGTGTGAGAGATGTGTTCAAAGAGTGTATTGCATTTCTTTTATGTATAAAATCTTGCAAATAACATGAATCCTAGAAGGTCGCAGTGAAATGGAAGCCACTTGCTGTGTTAGATTTGTACTCCAGCAAACACACAGACACACACACACACACACCCACCTTTGAGCAATGCTGTGAGAATGGCAAGGTCAATGTCTTGATGACCCTCCGAACCCATCCGGAAAACTGTTATCTAAGAGTCAATGAGAGAGAGAGAGAGAGAGAGAGCGAGAGAGAAGGAAGATACAAACGTGAGTTTGTCTGTGGGAGGAGTGTTTGCGACTTTACACTTGAGTCATTCCATTGTTGCTGGAGTGAATGCATCAAGGCTTAGAGCACAACGACATACAGGCCGTACATGTGTGGGAGTGCTCTCATTTTTCTCACACACACACACACACACACACACACACACACACAAAAAAAATACTGCTGCTGAGGTGCTCACAGGAGGAGAGAGAGAGTAGAAGAGAGGGATTTCTCTGATGTACTGTACTGTATCCCCTCTCCAGACTCTCTATCCTCTCGTCTCATTTGTTGCGAACACCACAACACTCACATACGGCTTAGTCACAAGAGGGAAGGATTTGCTCAGAAGGAAACTGGGGAGAGTGAAAAGAAAAAAGACACGACAAAGGGAGAGATCAAATGAATATGAACCTCTATCACTGCACATGACCGCAGATCATTTGGTACTTTTTCTTTTGCTGAGTTGGAACATTTTTTTTAAGATTTGGCTTTGAGAGGGTACTTTACTCTGAGGGCAGTTGAGGTCGTCATCAGTCAGACTTTCCTCGTAGCTGCATAGTTCATATAATTTGTGAGATGAACTAAAGTTGTGATGGATGAAAGCCAAAGTCAGCTGAGGAGAAAAGTCTGACAAATGGCCCAGCTTTTCTGTACTTTTTTTTTTTTTTTAACGTCTGATATAGCGAGCACGCATACACTACCTGGCGTTACCATGTCTGGAGACACACGCTCATGTGTGTGCATGTGTGAAGGGCACCTTGTCGGAGCGGTGCATGAGAGAATGTGTGTTCTGAATGCCTGATGAGCAATCCCTATAATCCTTACAACCACCCATCCATCTCCTCCCACCTCCCTCCCTACAGCCCATCTCCTGTCCCATCTCCCCCCTCTAAATGGCTTCATTTCGTGGTGCTCTGAAAATCTGCTGGCTTTGCTACTGCTGTTTTTGCTGCCTCCCTTGGGCAATGCTGCAATGTTGTGGGTTAACCCTCCTCTTTAGTCTCCTTTATCTTTCCCCCTGTTTCACACAATATTCAACTTCAACTGTAACCTAATTCCCAGAGATGATTTACCATCTGTGCTTTCTCATTCATCATTTGTGCACCATATGCTGATGGCACATTGCCTCCATCTTGAGATAAAGGCAATTAGATAACAAGTAACCTAAGACCTGTGTTAAACTTTGCAACTGCATTTGCTAATAGTTTGGTTCTAAGGTATGTGTGTGTTGCCTTACCCTACAATACCAGTGGGGACCTAAACGTGGTTGCAGCATAACTTATTAAGGTAAAAATGGAGGTCTTTATGAATGAAATCAACACTTTTTTTTAGGCGAGAATATGTGATTAGGTCTGTTCGAGGTTAGGTTTGAGTAAGGGTTAGGCAACAAGTAGTAATTTACAAATGTATTCAGAGTAAATCTACAGGAAATGAATGCCAAGCTATGTTTCCCATACAACACATACAGTATGAACACACAAGGCAAGGTGTGTGTCTGTGTGTGTTTGCACACACATGTTAAGATTAAAAGATTAGGAATGAAGTTGAGCCTAAGAATCAGGTATAAGTTAATATAAGGCAAGTCGTAGTTTCATTTGAATTTAGAAGAGATCCCTGTGAAATGAATTTAAGTCAATGCGTCATCTAAAGGCATAAAACCACTGTGTGTGTGACTGTGTGTGTGTGTGTGTGTGTGTGTGTGTGTGTGTGTGTGTGTGTGTGAACACATACTTATAGAATGTGGTGGCCTCATGCCTGGTGAGTCAAAGGCTCTTCCTTCAGGTGAAATAGAAGTGCAATGAGATGTGAAGTTATTGATTGAGATCTCGAACAGAGACACCAATGAATCGTTGGTGCAGTGTGTAATTCCATTTGCTTCTCTGAGTTATGTTATCTTGCGGTGTGTGAGCGTGTGCGTTTGTGTGTGTGTGTGTGTGTGTGTTTTTTTTTCTAATTGTGTAGCCAGTGGCGAGATAACTATTTGCTAGAATGCATCTTTGTCAACACACTAAAGGGGTTGTCTATTCAACATGCTCTTACCAATTTTTTTGTGTTTGTGTTCTTATCCAGGCTCTTATGAGGTCAGTTGAAAAGGTCAAACTGTATGTATGACAAAGTGTGATGACAACTTGTATAAAAAAAATTCCAATGAGACAGATTTATAACACAGCCAAAGAGGGCAATCAAAGCTCCCTGCAATCTTTAAAGGTGTGTTTGTGTATTTCCCTCTTTTGACTATATGTAGACTATACACTGAACTTATTATTATAGCCCATCTTTGTGAACTGGGACGGAAGATGGAAAAATAGATTAAAAAAAATCGTGATAGAACATATTAACTACTGTTTCCTGACCCTCCTCGTCCTTCACCTTTCATCTTTTTGCAGCCACTTATCTTCCAGCAGAACTCCCACTGGCACGGCACCGCTTCATCTTTTGCCTACTTTCTTGATACTTCTTTGTCCCTCTTCACTTCCTCCAATTACACCCCCAAGGTGACCCTCTGAATATGCGCTACCTGTTATCACATGGGCCTGTGTGGATTAAGAGCAGCGCAAAATATCCTCTGCAACCATGCAAGGTTGCTGGTTTAATCTCAACAATCCCACGGAGAGTCATCAATATGTGTGTGCAAACAGAAAGCTTTCTCCCACATCTATTTTTATCACCTCGTACAAGCAAAGGTGCTCTTGGGTACCTCATGTCAGCAAACAAGTTTAGCACATTAGTAGACACAGCTTCAGCATTTTCTTTCCTACACTCAAGATATCCAATCTCCCATCTGATGTACAATCAAGCTGTTTTTTGACAGAAAAAGAGGAAAGAATGAAGAGGATGAACGGTAAGTAGAGGAAGAGATTTGGGGAGATGGATACGTGAGAGCAGAAAAGTGTGAATGTGAGACTGGAGGGGGGGGGAAATTTAGAGTTACAAAATTAAAGACGGATATATGAAATGCGAAAGGAAAAACAAGAAGTGTGCAATGTCTCTTGGCGCAACTGTGTGATGTTGTAGGATTTCCACATTTTCAGAGGCGCTAAGCTCAAAGGATCAGAAAACTGCTCTTCACACTCCAGTGAGCCAAGCTGATTGCAAAACATTCATCTTCATTTAACGGGCAAAGACCCTGCTGATGCTGGTACATACAAGACACATGGTAGGCACCACACGCAGAAACACATATATACACGTCACAAACATGCTTTTAAAGATTTTCCTCCAGTCTTTATTTTGAAAATCCAGAAGGCTTGGGAAAAAAAAGTATTTAACTGTGCACATTTTAGCATAAAATATTTTGATGTATATTTCCTTCTTTCTGGGTCTAACAATAGGCCATTCGTCTTCAGTGCCCTCACAGCTGAGGAAAAAGAGGAAAGAAGTTGCTGTATTCATGAAATTTTTAAATAATAAGTTGACTTGATGATAATCAATGAAGGAGACGTTTCTCTGTGTTTCTGTTCGTGGCCCAAACTCTCTGCTGGTTCCTCAATTTCCCCATTTCCCCAAACTGCATTTCTCTCATTCCCTCTCTCCCTCCATCTGCCTCATCCTTCCTCCCTCTCATGGTCCATTTAAGTCACTCTTTTGCTCTCCTCATCTTACTCCTACTCCTTCTTAGCTTCTCTTGTCAGGGAGGCGGAGGAACATTACGGGCTGCTGGTTCCTCCTGTATTTTTAATCCAAATTAAACATATAAGAACTCTTCTGCTTTCAATTATTTAGACCAAGCTTTGAGATAGCAGAGCAGTTATCTTATACTGCACCTCATAGAGGGAGAACACAGGAGGAACAGAAAAGGAATCTTTACTACTCCCTTAATTGGACAAAAGAATTGGATTCATGTATAAAACACAAGGAATGACGTATGTGTCTGTAATAATATATAAAAATGGAGATCCCTATGTCGCCTCATATAATTTTTTTTTTATTATTAATGGAGAATTGCTCCACCTTTGTGTAGATGTGATTAGAGAAACACAGTAAGTAATGAACATAGATGAGAGAGATAGCTTCCTCTATAATTAAAAAAAAGGCAGAAAAATGTGGCTCTACTTCAGAATTCCCTTTCATTACATTTATATAATGGGTTATCGATGTAATTCATGTTTTACCCACGTGAAACTTGATCAGCTTGATTAGCTTTGTCAGTATCTCCTCATGTATTTTTTTTCCAACATAGAACCGAATAATTTATCATCTACAGGAAAAATAGTCCTTGCTGAGAAATGAGCCTGCACATGCTAAATGGCACCATAAAGCAGATAATTAGGGCTATTGTTGCAGCTGCAATCAGCACCCCTCCATTTAATGTCTCGCAAAAAAACCCAAACAGAATAAATTTTTACTATTTTAAATGTCAAAATGTAGCACATGGCTTCTTGAAATGACATGATAAAAAAAAAACAAAAAAAAAACAATGGTGTATAAACACTACTTAAAAGCGTAGATAGTGCAAATGTATAGATTATGGATCACAAATGTATTTCATCTTTACACAAAGAGAAACACTCACGAGAAATATGAACAAAGCAGCGACGGCCAGAAAATAACTGAAGCAAAAAATGTTTACATGAATAAACCAACAAGCTGAAAATATGGAAAAAAGTAAAACGGCCTTTCTGTGGTCGTCCTCCTTCTCTTCACTTGCCCTCTTAAGTGGAGACGCACACACTCTGTATCTGTCTCTCTCTCTCCCTCATACATTATCCCAACAGTCAGATTTAGTCCATCTCTTTCCCTCCTACTCTTTGGATTTCCTGCCGCAGAGCCAAAAAAGAGAGAGAGAGAGAGAAAAAGAGAAAGAAAGCACAGGGATACTGGCACAGAGACAATGAGGCCCACACACACTCTCATTGTCTCTATTTCTCTCATACACTTCCACTTCCCCCTTTCTTACTCAGGCTAAAGGAGGAAATACACCCAGCCCTGAATCCTGAGCTGGGTTTTGACATGAAACACCAGTGTGAACTGACTTGAACAAGAATTAGCCACACACAGGACCAATACACACCACTGGAGGTGATGTAAGAATGAAGTTAAACAAAACGTCCTCAAAACAAAAGCAACAAATGTGTACATTAGTAGTTCGACGATGCAGCATAGTGAAATAATAAAAATAGTAAAATAAAAAGGAGATTGACCTTGATCTCAGGAGACAGTTTCTATTTCAGACCTGCATTAGACTAAGTACAGTATCTGATCATAGGTTAAATCACTGACTGCAGTTCTAGTTAAATGCAGAGCAGGTCAGAGAAAAGCAAAGTCACTAATAGAGAACATGGAAATTTCACTGAAGGGCATCGCTAACCTTTTAATATTAAACTGCTTTTCATGCTTAAGGGAGGACAGTATGTTTGCTCCATCACACCAGCGAGTTTTGCTTTCCTCGGTCACACATATATGCACTCTCCACCTGCAGCGTTCAGCTGGAGTCCATGCAGAAAGCCCAGCATGAGCAGCATGTTAACAGAGTATCAGCTCTTTGCCCTGTGTGGCTGCTGCGTTCAGCAACAGTATTACGCTGATGGTCAACTTTGCTGCACTTCTCTGAAGTTTTCTCATTACACATAGTCTTATTTACTATTTCAGCACCCTTGGCCTATTCCTCACACAATTCTCTTTAGCCGTCCAGTTTTAACTCTAACTGTCGTCGCTCTGGTTGTGCCTGCTCCTCCCATAGTGTGTCATCTTTGCTGCAGTCCAAAGTATTCAAAGAAGCAGCAATTTAAAGCCTTTAAATACCTTGTTAACAATAACTTGTAGCACGGGTAGCTGGCTTCTTATCCCCCCATGTATGATCACTAAGATTGACTGACTCTGTCAGGTGGACGTATCCAGCATGTTCCTCGTGTTTCGGAGTCCCCGGGCTGTTGTTATGCTGAACTCAGCATAACACAGGATGCTGAATATAAGACCTCGCATATAAGACAAACCCAGTTTTTTAAGGCCCATTTCCACAAAACACGTGTTATATATGTAGTGACTTGCTTGAATTAATGAATAAGAATAAAAAATTACTAAGGTTTCTTTTAATGAGCGTGTTAGCCAATAGCTAAATATTAACTTCTGTGAACTAGAGTATTGCCCTTCGTCCACGAGTAGCTGCAATGAAGCTGCAGCTCCAAATTAATGTTAGTTTATCTTGACAGGTCCTCTCTTCATTTTGGTTCTTTCTCAGCCGTTTACCTGCTGCTACTTCTCATCATCATTTCTGCATGACTGCTGAAAACTAAATCCAAGACTAAAACAACGTGCATGCGCCAAGTAATCGAACTATTTTAAAAGTAGACATAAATGTAACCAGTTACAAATTTCCAGTAGCTTGCGCAACACGGCTCAGAACACAATGCAATGTCTTTGTGGATGCATGCGTAAAACACAAAGATTATCTTGTGTTTGTTTGCAGGAATAACATTTGAGCACTTTTGCTGTTTGTGTAGACAGCTGGATTGGATAATCGGAGAGTATCTGTTCTGTCAGATGTGGCTGAGACTAGCGAGACGCTCTCTGCGCAGACACGCGACGAGTGCAAGCTGGAGGGGATCGTCCATGTAACGCTTGTCAGACTGATAAGGAGGAGGGAGGTGAAGTCACCTGAGCACGAGAGACAGAGAAGGTGCCAGACAGCAGAGCGACATCACATCTATTACTCTTGTATTCCAACAGCTGCAATTATTGGACAACCTTTTGAGATGGTGGTGTGAATACTCTGAAGAAAGATTAGGAAAATATAAACTCACTGCTATTGAATACATTATCACACTTTTTCTTTTCTTTTTAATGTTTTACGTCACTAGTAAATGTTTCATTGTGTTATTCAGAATAGAAGGGAAAATGTCTTCCCATGGTCATACACAAATTTAGAAGCAAAATACTGAATAGAAACATTAATCATAATGTTTAATCTACCTCCACTCTGCTATCTAAATCATGCAGGAGCAAGTTTACACAGCAGCTGTTCCGACTCCTTCAACTGGAGCCAAAGTGTGAAGGTTAAAAGTGGCTTTCCACTAAGAATCCTTCATAACTAACATTTAATTTTCAAAAGATACATAATTGGTCTGTTTAATATTGATATGTTAGCACGAGGGGATGAAGCACCGACTGTTAATATTACTTTGAGTGTAGCCTTGATAATAGTCATGTAAGTTCAGACAGGCAGCGTAAGATTATGTGAGTTTTACAGCTGCTCCTGCTGAGTGATTCACACTCGATTGTTCAGCACTGGTGTATTGTTCTGGTGTATTGTTCAGAAGTTACATCAATGTGAGTGTCAGTCCGGTGCAGCAATTCCACCGAGGGTGCAATCAATCCACCGTCCTCTGCACAGAGGAGACATGCAGCGGCGTGCTAAGTGTGAACATACAGAGTGTTTGAGTGGGGGTCTGGATCACTGTGGCACAATTTGAAACAAAGCAAAACAAAACTGCGACCACACAGTTTCACAACAATAAATTCAATGATTGCCAAGAAACTGTTTGGCTCACCGCTCCCAAACATCACAGTTTTTGTTTCTCACGGTGCTAGCTTGGCAGATGTGTGTGGTTGGCCTTGTTCTTCTATACTTATGCGAACATCAAACTTCACACTGATGGAAGTGGAGGTCAGCATGAGGCCATATGTGAGCCGAGGGCAACTATAAGTACTGAATCATTTAAAAGAGAACTTAAAACATCCACCTTAGCTTGGCTTTCAATTCATGAATTGTTTATTTCTTGAAACTCATTAATTTTCACATTTAACTTACATTTTATTATCAGTTTTACTCACACATTGTCATATTAATACTTTATCTTCATACTTTTGCTGCAGCCTATACTTTTTTTATTTTTAATCTGGATTTTCTCAGTTTGCCTTTGTTTTCATATCTAATCTGTTTTAGTTGCCTTCTACTTTCAATGGGTTTTGATAATCATTCTAAGTTTATGTTTAATTAGTAGCCTGTTTTGTTCTTGTCTTGTATTTTCCATTTCTTTGTTCTTAATTGCCTTGTGGTGAGTGTATCAAGCTTCCTGCAAGACAACCTGTATGGAAAGTGCTTAAAAAAACTCAAGTTTGATTGTTATCATGTTTTGTATGATCTAAATGCTGGGAGAACAGATTTATGAGTGGGGTGTGATCCTCCTTATGGGTAAATACGCAAGGACCCTCAAGTATTTATAAGAATTGAAATTGTTTGATTTTTATTTACTATTTGATTACAGGGCTAAAAACACAGCAAAGTTAAGTTCAGGTTTATGGTTACACATTTATTGCAATGGTTAACAATTCAGTGTTGTCTTCTGGAATTTAATAGTTTAATGAGTAGACTCTGCAAAGTAAAACCACAAGGATGTGTGTGTGCGTGTGCTATTTAATATACATGTAATATTTAGGAGGATATCAGCTAGCAGGCTAGCACAAATTACTGTTCTGGCAAATATTCTCTCCATTACAAAACATGTGGTACATTATGTTCCAAGCGAGTTAGGGCAAAAGCAAGCGATGGTGAATAAATAATAAACTGCTGGTGAGTTGAGCTCCATCAAAGAACATGTATAATATTGTGTGTGTGTGTGTGTGTGTGTGTGTGTGTGCGTGTAAGCTCTCCCAGAGAAACATTACACTAACACAATAATGTTCAGGTAAATTAAACCCAGAACACAAACACAGCTTTGGTTTTATCACTTCAGTGTGATAATCTAAGTTCATTTTTGAAAGACTTCCTGCACCTTCATAAATCATAAAAGTTCAAAGTGCATGGATACAAAACAAGGAAAAATCCTCATAACTCACCTCAACATCACAACATATAGTAACTGTCAGGATTTGTCGAATGCTTGCCTTGTCTAATGTATCAGCGGATATTAACCATTTGATAATGTAAGTCCATGACTTCATTACAGACATTGTTCACTACATTGTGTCCATCACAGATGTTGGATTTGTAGCTATAGCAGGGGTGTGTAACTAATTCCTGAAGGGGGGCATATTCAAAAGTAGGACTATGGTGGAGGGCTAAGCCATGATTTTAACTCTATTCTACTAATTCTGTCCGATAAAAATCTGAAAGTTAGATGGTTTCAACAATCTACTGCTTTGCACTAGTAAAAGACATACTTAAAATGCAAACAAATACAATAAAATTAGAATAAAAGCTACTGTCTTGAAACTGAGAGCAAAGCAACTGCATTGAATGAATCATGCATGCTAATGGTCATATATAGATCACTTGTGGGTTGCTCAGGGACAAGCAGTGGGCCACATGAGGCGAGCCGCACGATGCCCAGGTCTGAACCGGAGGGAAAGCCTCCGTGTACACATTTTTCAGCAGCCCATGTTGGAGAGCTTCGCGTTGACGTCACTCTGCGTTCGTGCCAGCGTCTGTTACAGAGTTATGATCAGGTCACCTTCATTTTAAACTACACTTAATCCGATGCAGTGTTTCTCAAATAGAGGAATTAGTGTCCTTAGGATACTTTGGAATATCGCCGGGGTATGTGACCTTTTTCACTTATTGGATTGAAACATAATTATTCATGCACAACATATCAAGCATTTAAGCTATATTGCACTTAATATAAATGAAAAAATATGCAAAGGAACAACATTTTATTCTCAATGTTCTTTTCAAAGGAATCGCTAATTGACTTACTTTTAGTTGTAAGCTAACTGACTAACTAAACAATACTGGAGCAGTAAAATTTTATGAGAAAACAAATCTGTGTGTGTGTGTGTGTGTATATATATATTTTTTTTCTTTTTTGCACAATAACTGTTAAGACAGAATGGCTGTTAACTAATAATTTGTTTGTAAACATTTAAAATGTTACATGGTTAAATAATAAATACTGACAGCACGGTGCATCATTGTACATTCTTATATTGATACATTTTTAAAGAAAAATGTTTTACGCTTTTCAGGATGTACACGACTGGACAAAATGATTGATAAAGTGACTATAAAAGTGAAACAAAGGCTAAAGGCAAAAAGAGAAGATAGAACTTATCCATAATCACTACTGATCTAGCTTTTACTTTGATGGTTTTTTGATGGTATTTATGCTTCTTGTTCTTTGTATTCTTTGAATATTATTGCTACAGACACACACAAACACTGCCTTCATTATCCCTCATCCTAACCATAATCACGCTCTTACCTTAGTTAAACTTTAAAACATGTCTTCCCTAACAAACGTGATAATTTTCCTTATGAGGACTTCATTTTGGTATCCACAAGGACGACTGCCTATATTCCGAACGTGTAAACAGATTTCAGTCATCACAATAGCAATGAGAAAGCCCACTTGCACGCACACACGCCTAAAATGAAAGGTTGGCTTGTTGTGATAGACAGAGCTTTAAAGGAGCGGATACACTTCTCGAGTTGACAATGGTGGGGTGTGAGTGTGACCACTGTGCCTGACAGAACTTGTTTCATTGCTTAAACGCTGCCAAAAGGGGTGAAGACTCTTAAGGTAGAGGCCATTTGGTACCAAACGTCATCTGAATACATTTACATCCACTTAACATTACATGTCATACATAAAAGATGGGGCAATAATTGCTTCAATGAAAGTTTCATGATGGGAACGCTTCATTTGACAAATCCATTTTATTCCTCCTTCACGTCATTGTAACATTTGGGCTTCATGCAGTACAGACATCAAAGCATGAAGTTAATGTTGAGATTGGTGGTTTAATTGTACGTCTGAGAATGCAATGATCATCATTTCTGTGTGTCAGTACGGTATATAAGATGGATAGTAGATGTGAACGCGTACAGCATATATCCATTTGAAAATGTGTGGCGAGTGTCTGTATGAAGAGAGGCTTTTGTCTGACTCACCAGTTCCTTCTTCTTCATGCACTCCATGAGAATGATGAACAAATGTTGGGCCTGCGTGCGGCTGTAGGTGAACGTCTTTTGGATGGTCACCAGCAACTGGTCTCTTAGAGACTCATTAATTATGCTGCAGAGGGAGAGAGGTGTGGAGAGAGGAGAGTGGGTGTCAGGGAAAAGGGTCAGATGGAGGTAAGGAGAAGAAAATGGTAACAAGCAGGCAAATTAGATTTGTTTGTCAGTAAGTGAAACCAAGGTTGACTGGGACTCCCAGCTCAACTATCTCTGAGTCCTTGGTGAGCTGTAAATTTGCAAGTCTGCCTTCATCTGTCACTAGATGTAGGAAGCTGTAACAGTAGCTATGAATTTCTTTGAGCAATATGGCTGAAATGTCTATTGTGCAGTTATTGAAGCAGTATATCACCACATTTTGGGTGGTTTTTTAAAATATTCTTGCACCACTTTCAGATTTTATTCTCATGGATAAATATTTTTTTCTAGATACACAGCAAAGTAGATATCCATTTAAAACTAGAAACTTGCATATTACAGATACATTCACCAAACACTGTTAAAAAAAATATTTTCTAGAGATCTGCAGTGTAGAAGAGTTTGCTTTTAAGAGTTTGTCCTTGAACTGCATTATGATGTGTACATGCTTGTGCGTACCCTCCCTCCTCAGAGTATTTGTGTCCAAAGGCCAAGATGTCCGAGGCTCTGCCGCTGCCATCGCACACCACCACAGGGACCGGAGGAGTGTCCCTGAGGTACTCCAGCACTATGGAGATCACATTAGGTCCTCCTTCTACAATCAGAGCCACCACCGGCACACCCTGACCAATGCCTGCACAAGAAAGGTGCGAACAGAAGAAGCACAAGGTCAAGAGTGATGAAAACAGGAAAGCAGGAGTCAGAAGAGGCAAACACTTGAAGAGAAGGTAAGAAAAGATGAAAACAAAGTGGTGATTAAACGTCACCGTATGAGATCTAGAAATAGAAAAGGTGTTCTAAATTTGTGAACAAAGTGTTGAATTGACATCTGCGATATATCACATGAGTCTGTTGTCCGAATGTTGTCTAATTATAGCAGCGAGGTTTTTCAAAAAGCACCAAAAATATCAGGCCAAGTTTGTGCTTTGTGATCTCTGTGGGTGAGTGAGTGAGTGAGTGAGTGAGTGAGTGTCTGTGAGAGAGGCAGAGCGAGAGACACAAACAAAGAGTTTTGCTCATCCTTTGTTTCACACAAACACCCTCTTCCTGATGATCACTGACGTTTCGACCAATTGCGTAACTATAGCAGGTGGCTTTCAATATGTATTGAGTCTAAATCTGTCTGCGAACACTAAAGCTGCAGATTTGATTTGCAGATTTCAGAGGTGATACCGTGCTCTCAAAGGGCCTTCATTTTTTCTGCTGGTCTTTTTGTCCATATAATACTTCTCTTAATACCACTGAACAGGGCCTTAAACCATCATAACTCCCACAAACCCCTGAGTCTCATCCTCTCTTACCCCCTCCAGTCCAATCAATTTTCTAAATCATTTTACCCTCTCTGTCTCAATTCCTGCCTTTCTCTCTTTAATCTCCATAGTGACTCTTCTCGTCAAGTCTGTTTCGCGTGGTTTGTGCCTCACGCTGGGTGTTTTGACTGGACTAATTCAAAAGATGTGTAACTGCCTGATCTGCCCCTCATGCTGGTCTGCATAATTCACCGAGGAGAGAGCGCGGTCTGTTTCTGAAACACGCAGATGAACGGCTCATACAAGTGCGTGCTTACACTCTGCGTCCACGCGCTCACACAAGCTCAGGGGCCACGCACATATTCAGAAGCGTGTACCCGCCATTACGTTTGCCTCAAAGAGCCTTGTGCGGCCTTGCAACAGGGACAGTTACATAAGAAGAGTATTTTCGGGGCCTTGCCTACTTCAAAGAGGTAAAACGTCACTGTGCCACAACACATCACAATGACCATGAGAGAGGAGCAAAGTAATGACTTGCATTTTCAGTCGGACTTTTTCATTTCTTCTGAATGCCTATTTCTGTTGTTACCTGCACGTGTGTGTGTGTGTGTGTGTGTGTGTGTGTGTGTGTGTGTGTGTGTTGTCAGATCAGGGATTGATATTGATGACGAGTGAGTTCGGAGGGCGGGCATCGCCACAGTACCCAAAGTGGATTATTGTTCAACTGAAACCCACCGAGGAGCAGATGAGGAGCGAAAGGCACAGCTGTGTCACGGTTAATTGGTCGCAGGGAATTCTGTCGGTGAGGAGAACAGATTTGTGAGTGGTGTCTGATCATCCTTATGGGGCAAAAATACAACATTCTTAGAGTATTTGTGATTATTGAAATGTTTTTTTTTTTTAATTTGTAATTACCTTTTATTATTTCTGTGCTAAAACACAGAAGTTGTGTAGTATCAGATTTAAGGTAAAACATTTATTGTAATAGTTAGGAATTCAGTGATGTATTCAGGAATTCAATAATTTACTGAGGAGAGTGTCTGTGTGCTATTTGTGATGTATATGTTGGTACAGTTTCATGTCAGTAGGATATTATAATAATACGATATTACAATAATCTTAGAAACATGCCTCCACTATAAAATATTGTGAGTTACCTTTTGGAAAAAATTGTTAAATAAAAATATGAAAGGAAGAAAGATGACCTTTAGACTGATTAAAGCCTGTTATTATCAGTGCTGCATATTCGCTAGAAATCTGTGATACATACCATAGTACAGGGGGTTTGATTTAATTATATTTCAGCATAATATTGCCTTGAACAAAAACAAGAACAAAGCTGGTTGAAGTATCAAACAAGGGCTTCAAGAACAGATAATGTCATTATTGACCATCGGGGAGAGGAAATAATTATCTGTTCTTGCATAGTAGGAATAGATTTAACAATGTAAAGTGCAATGGGAGATGATGAAATGAAAGTGGTATATAAATTAAATCTGTTTACATTTTCAATGAATGGTTTTTGTGTGTGTAGAAAAAAAAGAATAGTGCTTCTCCTTTCTCAGACTTGTTTATTGAAAGTCTTTATAGTTTTCAGGAGTTCTCAGGGCTTAAAACCATGAATTTGATGCTGCTCCTGGAAGTCTGCGCTGGAACTTCAGCTCCGAACGTACCAGTGTTGATGTCTGCCAAATCGTTTTCTTTAAATGTAATCCTGCAAACTAATCCTCTTAGGAAGCCGAGAGGTCCTTGAATTATTTCATCTGCAGAGGCAAATTTCACAATTTGATGTGTTTTCTATCAAATAAAATTTGGATTATATGAAGACTTAAAACATGACTATGTAAACGAGCACTTAAAAAAAAAAAAAAAAAAGAAAAGCAACATATTGTTCCAAACGGACAAAAAGAGCTAGATAGCTAATCTGTTAAATTTTACAAGCGCTTATCTTGGCAGAGCACACGACGTCTCTCCACAAGATTGTTCTTCTGTGTTTTCTTCTTTTTATTACTTCCTATAAACTTCACTTCGTTTAGGTTTGTTTCATTTCTTTCTATAAATTCCAGTTTATGTTTGTTGTTCAGTGAGTGAAATGGGACTTGACTTTCTACTGATGCGGGGAAATCATATAAGCACCGAAATAAACTCTAGAACTGCATCCTAACACTCATGATACTGAGGTTTTGGTGAAGGGTATTCCAACATATTCAAAAGATTAAAAATATCCTGTATCTAAACATTTTAAAAACAATTTTAAGACACTCCGTCTGAATGCACTCAGTTTTTCAATTCCCATTCCCTGACATTGACTATAATCATGCTCCTCTGACATAACAACACACCGAAACCACAATCGTGACACGCCCATTCTCTCTTTGCCTCCTCCGCCTCTGCTACATCATCCGCAACTTTAACCAACTTACACCTGGTCCCACAGGAGAAAAGCTAACAGTGGGAAAATAGAGGCAGGAGAAAATACAAGAGGTGATCAAACATTGTTCAACATCCACTCAGCCGGCCAGATGAGGAAATAACCAGAAACAGGAGGAATTAGGGAGGGTAAAAGTGGCGTGTTGGTGAGACACACATAACATGCTTAAATGGTCTTAATTAAAGATCCAGCAATGACTCATCCAGCATGTGTGTGTTTGTGAGTGCGTGTCTAATGTTCGAGTTTGTACTCGTATGTGTCAAACAAGAGTAAGTGACTGGAGGAGGTCTGCGACAGCATGTTGGCCCCTTGTCTTCGCACCTCCTCATCACTCCTCCAAAAATAAGAGCACACATCCGTAAATACCAACGACAAAGAAGTATCACGTCTGTGAGGGACAAACGACTTGACAGGCTACACAACGGAAGGTCGGAGGGTGTCCGTACACTGAGAGGAGAGCGCTTGTGTTTTAGTCAGGTTGTGACAAGACACCTAAATAAAGGAGTGAAAGTTGAATCAGACGTGGCTGTTTGCCGTTTCTTTAATCAGTGATTTGTCTTTTTTTAAAGGTAGTTAAAACCAATTTCAGCCCAAGGCCAGAATTAATGCAGGCTGACTCTAACTAGGAAAGGACATTTACAGCAAGGAAACTGTGGTTACATGACTTTTACCTTTGTATTTTAGTGTTTCTTTAAGTGTGTATGTTTTGGGATTTACCACCATCGTGGGGACCAAAATCTTGTGTTTTTCACAGACTCATTGTCAGGAATTGTCATCCCTGTGGAAGCAAACAGCAAGTATCCACAAGAAGAAAAAAAAAGAAAAGTGAAATGTGAAGCTTTGACTGAGGTTAGGGTCATGAAAGGAGTCATTACAGCATGGAGTAAAAGGTACCTTGAAAAGAAATCAATGTAAGTCTAAGAAATACCCTAGAAAAGAACAGCAACATGAGTCTGCAGTTCTTGTAATGAACAAATATGCCAGCTGAATCTAGTTGCAGGATTATCTGAAAGAAATATACACCCTGTCCTGGTATACGTATCTCCTATTCTGCTTTTATACTCAGATGTTTCAGTCTGAAAACATTTGAAAGACTTACTTCCTGTATTTATTAAATAAAACAATGTCAATGCCACATCTGGGGAAAGATTTGTTGACAGGAGTTGTGTTTTAATGAATCTGAGCATCTTCACACATAATATCAATTTGTTTCTGTTTTATTTGATGCCCCTTTATATCACACCCAGGACATTATGGATAAAAAAACAAGTTCAAGATGCCTACATTAGATCACTTAAGGTTCATGTATTACTGACCTGCACCTGCTCAAAGGAATAGTTCATAAAGAAATAAGAGATTTCATCTGGTTAAACCACCTTCAGAGCACAGAGACCAGATACATGCATACAAAAAGGAGAGGATGCCTCTACCTCTTCAAATTGAATGTGTATGTTGTACAGCTCCCAAGAGGGTCCATTTTAGACAGCTGTCTCATTAAAGCAACAAAATAAACTGACTCCGGCAGTTTTTACTCCAAAGATTTGCCAAGTTGTTGTGACATGCTCATAGTCGATAAATCCAATGCATCCCTACGTCTGAATTGAGACTTATTTCTATACAACCTGGGAAAACCAAGATTAAATGCAGTCAATACTGGGATCTTGCCAAAGGAGAGTTCCACTTACGCATGACTGTAAATCAGACTGAATTAAACCCGATTTCCTATTCTGATACAAGTCACTTTGAATCGCAAATGTTAATGGGGCTTTACTTTATGGCTTTTAATCCCGTTTTTGTGTGAGGGTTTGACTCGTCCTTGCCAAAACATTTTGGATTCAGCTCGTGTAACTTTGCATCAGCCACTAATGAGATGCAATATATTTCCACTTCTCACTGGCTTCAAGTGATCCATAAAATCAACAATAAACATGCCACAAATGCTACGGTTCCCTCCTGTGTAGTCACCTTGTTTCAACTTTCAGTGTGGACAGGGTTGTAAAGAAACTGAGTGCATTTACTCAAGTACTCTGCCTAATTCCTTATTGTTTTACAACTATGTACATCTGACGTACACCAGTAAAGACTTTTATTCTCCTCTCAACATTTTAATAAACTGTTTGATTTTTCTTCAATCTCAGAATTAACGAGAAATCTTGATCAAACATGATTTAGATTGTTTTCCAACTGCATATGACAAGGTGCAAAACAGCAAGTTTCTTTGCACTCCCACTACTTATATCTTGATTAATGTGGTGACCATCAGGAACAGCCTGGTCCAAATGTTGGGAAGCAGTAAAACTAAACTTTTTTTATGTCTTATGGGAGATTTTAATGCATTTTTATTCGGATACACGTGTAACATTCAACTCAGGTTAATATAAACCATGACAATGGATGTTAGAAAATATAGAACATTACACTGATTAAACTTTAATGCCTGGAAATCCCAAGGAGAAACCCGCGACCCTGAACTACTATCCTATACACCACTGTGCAGCCCTCTTGTTGGAACAGAAATAAGGTGCTGACTTGTGTGATCAATTCAATACATCGCAAAATACATCTTAGACAACGCTAAGGTCTATAAACAAGAAATGGTCCGGCTGCCAACTCATGAGGTCCAAGTTGCTGGAAGCCTCCACTTAAAAGGTCAAAGCATAAAAATAGGAGGTATAAAAAAAAAAAAAAAAAATCAAATTAAAGCAGTTTTTTGTCCAGTGCACACATCCACTTCTTGAACATGTCTGACCTTCTCTACAATGTCTTAAATCACTATAGTTCCAAAAGATCACATTTCACATTGCTGATCATGTACTCAGATTCTTTCCACACCACATGATATGTTGTCATCCATGCACATCCTCAACCTGGAACCAGACCTAGAGCAGGTCTTGATCCAGCTCACTACTGACTGTTATCTCTCCACCACAGGGTGGAACACTCTGGCAGATCATGTTCATCATTTTGACATGTTTTGTGTACCCATTAGTGCATGAACACACCTCTCTCCACAATGGCTTCAATCTTACCTAAACTGCCTCCGTTTGCCTGTATTCTCATGGCTGGAAATGTTTTATCTAAAGGTTCCAGCTCAACTCCAGCGATGTAAACAGTGATCAATGCAGCAGCAGCACCACCACAGATCAGAGGGCTCATGGAAGCCTAATATTAACTCACGATTAGGTTCACAATTAATATGTAAATATTTCAATAGTATCTTGGTGGAATTGTTTGAACAGTATAATTACAGGATTACATTATGTAATACTCTCCTACTGTTGGAGCATGATTGGATCGGTCAAGTTAAAGATTAGGGTGAAAAAAAAGGTTAGTACGGTGAGCTAAAAAAGTGAGAAAAAAACTATGTGACTAATTAAAGCCACCAAATGCAACGGTAATGTGAGTTGCATTAAAAAAAAAAGAGATTTTGATTAAAATATTTTATCAACATGCCCCCCTTTTTTATGTATTCTTCAGTTAACGTTAACTTATCATTGGAGGAAAAGTGAAGCAATAGAAAAGTTATCATTTGTCTGATAAAGGGTTAAAAGAAGAGTGGTACAACCCTCTTGAGTTTCCACGCACCATAGCTTAACTGCAATTTCTTCTACATGTGCTGGTGGAGGTCACAATGTCGCGGCTAATCTGCAATGCAAGGTCTTACTGGTTCTGGATTCAATTACTCTGGCCACTTCTTTCACGTATGCTGTGATTAATGAAACCACAGCTGCAGCAGGGTCAGTGAAGGTTACGCAGTTGCACTCCCACGCCTGCACCTAGATGTACACACATCTTCAGCGCACTCATGCACTTTTTCTCATAATCTAAGCGATTCAGGTGAAAGTCAAGAAAGCTTACTGAAGTATGAATTTTTCATTCCCAAACACCTTATCTATATGAATATTCTCAATCCTGATTTAACCTGGCATGTGCTTTTATATTAAAATTCTCCTCTGTGTAAAAAAAAAAGAAAAATTAAGTGCCACAGTCAATAGGATGCAAGGTGTTCTTATTTACCTCTTGTTCAGTTTAATAAGAAAACATTCATGGATGAAGCCTATTATGCTGTTCTCCTTCACTGCCTTTTCACTTTTTCTCTTTCACCTCCTGGTAATGCCTTGTCTCACTGCTTGCCTCAGCTGCGTCTCCCTTCCTTTAACATAATTCCCTTCTCTTTCTCGCTCTCTGTGGGCCCTCAATCCCCTTTCTGTGTCTTCATTTTCTCAGTCTCCCCTCTAACGGTGTCCATTTTCCTCCCTCTGCAGCAGGTGTCTGATTAAAAGGCATTCGGCTTGAGACGTGTCAAAAGGGCTGTGCGGTGATTGAACCAACTGCGCTGAATGGTGCCAATCATTTTATCGATTTTCTTCTTCCTTGGCTCGCCCGCTTTTCACCAGTTTCAGGAAATGGTGAGGAGATCAAAGAAATATCCCCCTGGGGAGAGTGTGTGGACATTCAGCATTTTCAGAGTCAACAGTTGCATTCGGACTTAATTAGGCAGCAAATTGTCATCACGCATGAACTCTTCCTGTCTCATCTCATCTGAGGCCTCCCAGGCTACCTGCTTGAAATCCAGGTGATCTTTAGTGCAGTCAGTTTAGTTTGCGGGCCACATCCAGTTCAATTAAATCTCAACGAGGCTGATAGCATTATGGCCTATAAATACGAACTCAACATTTTCCCTTTGTTATAGTACACAAGTAAATCCAGTATATACTGCCAATGTCTACATTTAATGCAATGTTGACTTTGTTTCACAAGAATCAGAAATGCAATCTGAAATCCCGCAACTTCACTTCAGAGCATGGTTGGTAAAAGCATATTGCTTCTCAGGGCACGGTATTTCTGAAGCATTTAGCGTTCTACTTTTCACCAAGTCAGCATCATAGTATGCAAATGCTATTCACGAGAGATGAGCCATGAGCATTGATGCAATTTACCATTCCAGGTCTTAGTGTTAGAATAGAATAGAATAGAATAGAATAGAATAGAATAGAATAGAATAGAATAGAATAGAATAGAATAGAATAGAATAGAATGTATTGATCCCAGAAGGAAAATTCTTGTAGCATAGGTTCACACAGAAAAGCACACAGAATAAATAGCACAGAAGTTCAAATATCGAAGTTAATCAAGTAATGCACTGTTTTGGAAAACGGATAAAGTGGCAACAGCAATCACCTACATCTTTTCTAAGGCCTAATAATGGATTATTGGGCGCCTGTATGACCCTCTGATCTACACTGCATGTTTGTCCATGTTGTCCCACACAAGTGGATCATGACTATACGGAAGGACACAGTGGCACAGAGTACAGACTGTTCAACCTGTAAATCTGCTGGCTTCGTCTATCATCATCATCATCATCATCATCATCATCATCATCATCATCATCATCATCATCATCATCATCATCATCATCATCATCATCATCATCATCATCATCGCCTCTCAGGCCAAGATCTCTGTCTCAAAACATGCACTCTGTTTACTTTGTCCTTTCTTCACTGTGGAGGGGACAAACCCACTGGAGGTGTCAGCTTTCTATAAAATAAACTTTACAGTTGAGATATGAGGAGAAAAAGTGCAGTGGAAATCTCAAGTTGCATGAAAAGTGGTGCTAAGAGGTTTGGAAACTGCAAAACAGAAACATGTTCTGACAGGTGAAAAAGGTGGTCATGTAACTCCAGATGGAAGTCCACAATGTGCAAAATGAACTGACATAGCAGGTGGAACAAGGTGTAAAAATGTAGCAGTATTTCAGAAAAATTACCAAGACCAATGACATTTAGAAGGAAATTGTTTTCTGTACAACATTTTTCCATGTCTAAATATGCCTTGATATTTAGTGTGCAGGATTTATGTGAAAAACGATGTCATAATATTGTGAAGTAAATTTAATTGCTACAGCGCTGTCACATAGCGATAGCCACTGCAAAGAAAGTCACACAAGCACAGGAGGATTAGCAAAAGCATTATATATATATAAATAAAAAAGACCACAGGTGGAGATTAGACATATCTATGCACCACACTTCTTTCATCTGGAATTTCCGTGCAAAATATGGGACTGTGTGTTACAAAATATAAATGACCTGGTGGGTATGTGTGGTCAAAAACGTGTAGCTTGAGCCATTCAGAATAAAGTGAGTTTCTGCCCTCAGCAATTTTACACTCCTTTCTCTGACACCACTTCAGGCCACCCTGCTGTGAGGAAAATTGATGCTTGTCTCGATTGGCTGTGGACAGACAATCAAATCAAGGATTTAGCTTCGTCTGCAAACCTTGAAGAGGTGAATGACACAAAGGTATATGTGTTCACACAAGCTGTGTATGTGTGCTGAAAAATCACATTAGATGCTTAATATAAGCCATATTTTTCTTTTAAAGATCGCTCAGTTGAGAAAATGTGACTCCTGATACAAGTTGCGTCACTCCATGCTTCTTCATAGGTACTGTGTGTACCGGTGCTCGATTGATTTTAATGTATTCATTTTGTTTGCCAGAGCACTTCGTCCACAGAGGGAAGTCACCAGGCCGTGTGGCAGGTTATAAAGCTGAAGCTGGTTATCAGCACAACCTCAGACACTGCTGAGGTTAAGGTTAGCATCTGATGTGCAGCACACATGCTCACCTGTCCATCCATCACCTGTCTATAGCTGCTTTACAGCCTGGGGTCTAGGGTACACAGGGTATTCCCCTGTCACAGAGCTAATGTAGAGAGACAGAAAGTCCCAACTAAATCTAACACACAAGTGCTTGAAAACCGAAGGCAGCAGGAGCAGGGAAAATATGCAAATTTAAGCTGTGGTGGTTTAGTTTTTGAGCAGCAGTGCTCAACACTACACCATCATGTCATCATGCAGTTACCGATCACCTTGTGTTGTTACTAGACATTAATGCTAGTATTCACCGTTGATACAAGTAAAACAGGATAAATACAAATTACAGATGGACCATCAGATGCTTGCATGACAACTGGGCGTCCCTTTGCCTTCCCAGCCCCGTTTGTATAATTCCAGGCATAGGATGACAAAGGGAAGTCCATAAGTCACATAGCTGGAGTATGAAGGCTTAACAGAGTGTCCTTTAAGCCCGTGGATCCATCAAACTCAACAGTTAGAAGACAAGTGATGCAACTTGTGGAAAGTTGCAAAAGAGTGAATTTCACATCTACCGTTATAAACTTACTATCAACGAACATCAGTGATCTGACAGTGAACAATAATAGTGTTGACAAAACAAATGTATGAATCACTGCAGTTTCATTAGATCCACTTGGTAAAACTGACTTTCTCACACACTATTTTTTAAATAAGCACTTATATCAAAGTGTATATTTGTGTCAACCAAACCCCAGGGAAACTATTTCCAAATGGCTTTATGTTGACAGCACAAGAATGTAATAACAAATAAATCACGGCTGCGAACATTTCTCAGGTTTGTTCCCACCTCATTCTAAACAGTGCCGCAAGAGGCTATGGAGAGACGCATTTAAAGGGGATCACAGAGACGACGTGTGTTTGTGTGTCTGTGTCGGTGTGTGAAAGAGAGAATGAGACAGTGTGAGAGGAAAAAAAACGACAGAAATGCATTTTCTATTCATGCAAATCTACTCAGTTCCTAGCTAAAGTACAATGTGAAAATTGAAAACAGAGAAATGCAATGTGACAAGAGCTCAGCGGCGGATGAACGCGCGACACAAAGCCAAAAATGCACAGAGGACAGAGCAGGTATGGTGCGAGGGCACATAATGTAGAATTCTAAATTCAATCTCGTGAACCTCATATGAGCATTAGCAGGATGTCTTGGTGCAACAAATAGAGAAGTGACAGAGAGCAGCTGCATAAACCTAATTTAATCAGGTGAGTTCTGACTGTAGTATGTTACAATATAACATTAGTTTCAGCTTAGTGCTTCAAAATGCCTTGAAATATGTCATGTTCTGAAAAATTTAGCGAGTCAACAAAAAAATAAAACACAACAGAAACAGAAAATGCTAAATGATTTCCGTACAAGACTTAGCAGAACAGTCTTGCTTTGCCTTATTTGAGAATTGATTTGTGCTCAGCATTACGTCGATGCTTATTAGCTGGTTTTGTAGCTGTCGGCGTCCCAGAACATGAACACAGTGATTATAAAGCAGATTCATTTGAGGAGAGAGTTCATCTAAGCTGTCAAGAAGCTTTGAAAGGAAAAAAAAAAAATAAAATCCCTCCTGAAGGGAGGGACACTTTCAAAGGCTTGTCTAGTTATATCCAGCCAGCTAAAAATACATCGTCTGACGGCGTGTGTTCAGCATGAAGCAGGTTATGACAATTTTAGTCTGGTTGCGGCTATAAAAATGATTGAACCCAATTAACCCGTGGTGATGTCGTTGATATAACGAGGATTACAGCTTCATTATGCTCTTATCTCTTCCCGAATCATTTGAAAACACCCATTCTAATTTAGGGTAAGTAGGTCAGTTTGGCAATGGCCCGGTACAGACAGATACGGCAAATTGGACTCACGTGTGTTGATCTTCTGTAGCGAGATGTGTTTCTCAAGGTGGCGTCGTAGTTTGACCTCAGCACCGTACTTGCCGGTGGTGCCGTTGTCGGCCAGGATGAAGTGGGAATGGAGACTGTTGAGAACCGTCAACTTGCTCAGAGGGTTGGACATGGTCTGGTATGGACGCACCACCTAACCAAAGGAAACAAAGTGTTGCTGTTACGTCAACAGTTGAAATTCTTTCATTCAGAGATTAGGTAAGATTTTAAACTGCCCTATGCGTCTTTCACCATGTAAATAAGAAAGTGACACAATTTCACTTTTAGCAAACAAACACCCACTTAACTGTACAGTGTCACATAAAGTTCAGTTGACTTGTTGAGAAAAACAAAAACTTCTCAAAGTTGAAAACAATATCCACAGGATTAGTATGACTTGGTTTCAGAGCATCCAAACATTTGATGGTGACTGAAATTACAAACAGGTTCTTTGAATTTAGTAATTTACAAAACAGAGAGAGACAGCAATACAGAGGCAATTCGAGTAATTAAATTACAGGACATTCAGTATCCAGTATCCAATTTCAAAAGTCAACACATTTGTCCTGCAAAACTTCTGACAATCGCTTTTAAATCTCTTTCTATTGTGTCTGCTTCGACTACTGAAGAATCTCCTTGGAGATATTCCAGCTTCAGTGAGGACAGACATCTTTTAGACTGTCAAGAAATAATAGAAATGAATAAAGTTTCTCTTCATTGGTGTATAAGGAATACGCATGTATTATCATTTGTGAAATCATTTGCATTGTTGTAAAATGAAATGAACAACGTGAGAGTATTTCTGCTACAGTTTAGATGTTTCTCAGTCGCTGGGATATGGTGTTCTGGGGCAGCGCCTGGCGATGTGAGGTAAACTCATCTTGTCACCAGGCATACAGTAAGAACAAACTGAGCCTCCGCACTCAATCATCTCATTTCAGCCACCAACTTTAGTCGGCTCTGCCTCACTTGTTCAGCCGGACAGATTGCGGCTGCACTCTGATGAAAATGTAACTATAACGTAACATTGATTCCCTGAGATTTGAATGAGTCAGCATGTGTTCCGCAGTCTCGTGTGGTTCTGCCAGCTGTCCAGCGCACTGTGAAGGAGTTTTATCACAGAACGAAATGGCTTACTCAGCATCTCCGCTAATAAGCTGTCGACTGCAATTTACAGGCACTGACAACTGAGGACTGCATGTGATATTTTTAACATATAGACACATAAACAAACATGCCACAGCAGTCACTGCGTGGTCTCTTGTTGCTGCTTCACACAGGATGGGTTTTCTCACACACTTACATCTTTACCGACAAGATCCTCTTGATTTTCTACGATGCCCCATGGAGCGATGCCAATAGTGCATATCTTCCCTCTGGACTTGGAAGCGTGGTCTTTCAGTGCATCACCCACATGGCGAATCACCCCTGTGTTTCAGTGTGTGAGTGTGTGTGTGTGTGTGTGTGTGCGTGTAGGGAGAAAGAAACACAGAAAGTGAGCGAGAAGTACGGTTTGTCAAAATCAATAGAGTGCCTAACATCAGATGATGATACATTCTGCTGTGACTGATAAAAAAAAAAAATCTATCAAGTGCTAGAGACAGAAACATGGCGGCCAGGGTGAATGTACACATTCTTATAAACCCACAGACACTCACACACATTACATTTTTCATGCCTTTCGGGAAGATTGCATTGACTTACATTTATTACTTGCAGACTTAATGTAATCCTAAAGCCAATTTGATGGAGTTCTACCTTGAAAAATCCCTTCACCTTAAGGTACAATCATTTCTTTCTTTATTGTGACTCACTTTTCCACACAAGACTGGCAAGTCCTCAACTGTAATGTTTAGGCAATCACATGCGTGCATACGCATACGCATACACATACACGCATGCACGCACATATATACATACAACCAGCTTCAAAGAGAGACAGGTTGTAGCTCCAGGCTTCTTGTTGTTTTCCTCAGGGGAGCAGCAGTCAGACCTGGAGGCCATCTTATCCCATCTCTCCTGCTGACATTTATTCTTTCTATACCTCCACCCACTGTCCCTCCAATCCAACCATCCATCCATTATTCAGACCGTTTCTCTTCCTCTTTCTTGCCACTGCACCCATTCTGTCACTAAATCTTACTCTCTTTTCCATTCTGTATTCGGGAGGGGGGGGGCACGTCACAACATCCAACATTGTATAGTTTCTTTTCATGTCATTTTTTTTTTCTTTTTTTCACAAGTCATCATGATAGGCTCACATCTTCTTATCCAAGTCAGGTAAACTTATTGTAAGTGAATCAAAGAGCTTCTGTTTCCAACCTCGTACATAATAGTGAGTAGTATGTACTGGAAGGCTGCAACATACACGTCACTAACAGGAAGGAAACGATTCAATATTTGCCAAACCCACACGCGAGTCACAAACTATTCTGTGCGGACTTTGTCAAAAATAACCCCAAAACACATGGATAAACTGTACAAAGGAATAATAGCTGGCCATGTTTAGAGTTCTCGCCAAAGGTTACCAAGATCAGAGACATAGTAGAACTTGATTTCACCCACTTAGACTATTTTCCATATATATGATAAACCCTTTATGCATTAGTCATGTGCTTTCAGTCTGTTAGCTGAACTTTCACTTTTCCCAATCTTATTTTCATCACACACTGTTATTCAATCATCATTTCGCTGCTGTGGAACTTTTAGAACTGTGCTGCTTCCAGGACTGCCTTCACACACTCTGCCCTCCCACTCCTCCATGCAAGGTCCTCACATATGCTCCTCTCGGCCAATTTCTTTCAGCTGCAAGGTTTTGCCGGAGAGAGAGTCATGTTTTAAGTTTTATCCTACTAGGAATGTTTATAGTAGTTTCAATTGTTATTGATGTAGTCCATTAATATTCATAGTCTTTTCCTACTGGCCAAGACAAAACAATAATATATAACATAGAGGTTTTTGCCGTGCATCTTACAGAAGTTGCTGTAAAAGTGGCAAGCTTTCTTAGATTTTCAGTCTTAAAAATTAGCTGCCTGGACTGTCTGGCATTGTTTTTGTTAAAAATGAACAAAGCAGTAAAGGAGTGTTATTATATTTGCATGATCTGACATTAAAAGTCTGCAAGAATGGCTCGTTGATTATATTTAAAGAACATTTCATTGTAGTCCAGTGATTCATCTCTTTAGCGTCTTCAGGTGTTTGACAAGTATTTCTTGAATATCTTTACTTATCAGAAACAAGTCACTGTTGGAGAGGTGCCTACACAATGTTAAGATGAAAGCTTTTAGCACCTTACAGACATTTGTTATGCTCGTGTTTATCAACCTTTGATTGAAGGACAAACAGAAAAGCTCTCCATTGGGCTTTCAGATCACCTTCACTCCGGGCGCTTTACCTGTGTTCACCCCTCCAGTGAAAATCCAGGCTCCTGTTGTCATGGCAGCCTTGATGAGCCCTTTGCCAAAGACCTGCTTGAGTTTGGGCTGTAGTTCAAAGTTCTGCAGGCCCCCGTGGACAGAGATGAGCAGCTTGGGCAGATCCAGCTGCCACTCCTTGGTCATCAGGTGGAGCAGCAGGTCAGGCTTGGTGTCATAAGAAACTCGCACGTACTGCAAAACATTAGAGAAGGTGTCAGTCATGTGAAGCTGCACATCACGCTCGAACACATGATGACAATATGTGGTGAAGAGGACGTGTGCACAAAAAAAACAGGATTGTTTTATGCATATGAGAGAAATCTAAGAAATAAAGGCAAAATGCTGAAATTGAAATATATGAGATGGAACAGTGTTAGAGAGCTGTGTGAGTGTTACAAGCTTCATTTCTCAAGTCAGAAAAAGTGGGAACAGATGCTCGCCATGTTTGAAGAGCCACATGCATTATGGATCAACTGTTTATCTTTCCAATTCACCCACCAAAACCCAACCTGACATGTGTCTGGATGAATAATTTAACACTGGGAATAAATCAGACATAATTCAGACTTAATCATTTGAATTCCCAGAATGCCACAGTGCATGCAATGTGACTCTGTTGCCATGGTTATAATTGACACAGATTCTGCAACTATAATGTGTCATCATTCTGCCATTGGAATAGATCAATTAACTATTTTATCTATAGTAGTCTCTGTACACTGTCTTTTGAAGCAATCACAAGTATATCAGTAATAATTACACTAATTTGATTGATTTTTCAATTATTCTCAGGCACTTTCATATAAATTGTATCATTGACTGTAAGACTAAAGTACATAAGAAGTCTTGATGAGGACTCTTTTCCATGTTACTTTCATTTAGTATCTGGTCCATATGTATTATATTAATAGACAAAAGCTCTTCAGTCACTGAGATATTTTGCTGTTTTCACAGTCCAGGTGTAATTCGCACGCAGGCAAATTTGTGTCTGTCAGCTGAGCATTCACCATTTTCTTTCTCCTTACTCTGATACTGTCAAACCACATCTGCTTACTGATTCTGATATAAAATATCTTCAGATCACATTCAGTCATTATGCACTGTCGGCTTTCATTACCGTCCTGACGTTTTTGCACTCCTCTTACATTCAGTGAGAAACACTCAGTCTATTCTGTCAAATCACGTCGACACAACATGAGCTCCATCTGTGAATCTCTCGTTTATTCCTCCATTTTTCACACAACTTTCTGCAATGAACACCAGCCTGGAGTTTTCAGAACCGCACTGACTCAACCTAAGAAGTCCTGCTGTCGGATGGCAAAACCAGATGTTGACAAGTTAATGTCTACAACCTTATACTGGGATGGAATGAGTATTTCGAGGCTTCTAAAGCCGCTGAGGCGTTCTCTTTTTGTTTGTATCGGGGTGTTGACTATAACCTGGATCGAGGTGCAGACAGGCACACAAATGCCGAGCCTCCAAACTACACAACATTGATTTTCTGGGTTGTTGCATTCTGGCATGTGTCACCTTAGATATCTCTTTTCGGTGTGAAGAATTGCTGCTGTAGCCACAAACAACAAAAAAAGAATGCTGACTCTTTTAGAATGGCTAAACTTCTGTTTATAACAGTAATGTTGACCAGTTACTCAAACAGTTAGCCGAACTTTCCTTCCATTACAAAATACTTTTCTGTTTACATAATAAATCTACAGTCTTTGCTGACTTTACCTTTCTTCTGCAGTGCTGTGAATAATCAGCACAATAACATATATAATCTTTATTACCTGTTAACAAGTGAAAACAAAATTGGTTTTCCCAACACCAATACCAATGCTTAATGTGTTAGAAGAGGGGAAATATGAGCGAATCGATTCACATTATGTAAAAAAAAAAAAAAGTCCTACTGAAACCTACACTAATTATATCCATATTTCACAAATGTGCATTGTTATTGGTGCAAAAGTTCCACACATGACTGTTTGTGATCTGCAAACCTCAACAGTCTCTACATTTAAGGCCAGACTCAAGACTTTTCTATTTACTTAAGCTTACAGTTAGGGCTGTTTCATGACACTTCAATGCCCTCTGCTCCCCCGCCTCTCTCTCTACCCCTCTCTCTCCCTACCTACCCCTACCCTGACCAGGGTCTCTATCCCAACCCTAATCCATCTGTTCTATCATTTCATCTCTTCTATCCTCAACCCCCCCACCTCTCTCTCTGCCTCTCTTTCTATTCCCACCCACCCCAATAAGAGTCTGTATCCTAACCCAAACCTGCCCCCTACCTGAACCAGGGTTTGTATCCCTCTTCCAATCTATCTGTCTATCTATCCTATCCTCTATTCTCTCACTCCAACCGGCCAGCAGAAAAGCCGCCACCTCTGAGTCTGGTTTCTGCAAAGGCTTCTTCATATTAAGAGGGAGTTTTTGCTTTGCACCGTTGCAGTTCATTTGCTTGCTCATGTGGATTTGTTGGGTTTTTCGCTGTTAAAAGTACCTAGAAATGACTGTGTTGTATTTGGTGCTTTATGAATAAAGTTAAATTGAATTGAATTGAACTTATACTGCAGCTTCTAACTTTAACTTCATCTTTTAAGTTGATCTTAATCCAAATGTATGGTGCAGTCAGTTCTAGTATTTACTTTATTATAACAGGAGAAAATAAAAATGGTTCTTGAAAAGCAGTGGATGAGATTTGTGAAGGGTGTAATAACAGGGTTCTCTTTAATTGATATGGAGTGGATGAACATTAACGTTTGACCATGGGAATTCATTGTCAAATAGACACTTTTCTTACAATCTGTATGATCTGTAAGTACTGCATGTTGAACTTCTCCACAAAAACTATGTTTTCTCACTCTCAGCATTAGCTTTAACGACTCCATATCATTTGCTTTAGGCCTGTGACTGGCCGCCTTCACCATCGCATGAGAGCACAGTGGCGGGGTGGATGTTCAGCGAGGGAAGTGGACGTGCAGAAACTGGGCCACACGTTGCCATCTGCGTTAACGTGTTGAGCACGTTCCAGGACCGGGAGGCGACTGACAAAATGCCACGCTGTAATAACACAAAGGCAGTCACCATGGCTTTGTTGGAGTGTCCTCCTCCCTGGAACTCAATGGTGCCGAAGGCATCGGTGGGACTGAGCTGTGTGTGCTTGCTGATTGACCACTTCTCCGACAGACTGTCATTCTTCGCCAGACGCTCTGCCTTATCATTCTGACTGGATGAGATTCCCGGCGGCAGGCCCACATGCTGACCTATCAGACGACCACAACAGCACCTGAACCAGAGGAGAAAGCAAGAGTGAATTTGGGACTGATGTATTACACACTCCATTGTGGAGAATTACTGAAACCCTGGAAAAAAAAAAAATACGGAGCCCCAAGCCAAGATACAGTAGCAGTGAGGAGGAGAAAGGCGAGAGTGAGAAGGAGATTGTGTGTGACTGGAAGTGGGAGAGAGAAAGAGTGTGAGATCTGATACAGTCATGTGCCTTGCTGTGAAGGGTGGGCATAGCTGAAGTGGCAGCTTGTCATCTAACTTTTATCTCCTGATTGGAAGGAGAGAAAGATGAATATATTCGACGGCCCATGCAATATTTTAGTGGCTCTGTCTCTTTTTTGGTTGATTCTTCTTCAAACCCTCTGTCTGCCTCTCTTGTTCTCCTTTCTTTTCCATCAATAGCCACTAGAAGAGTTATCAAACAGACAGTCTTGAATACATTACAAGAGTGTATGCTTATTCAGATGCACTGAATGCAACTTTCATACCCTTTACTTTAACCTCACAGGGTGGAGTGGGAGCTCCTGGAGGAAGGCAGGCAGGAGGCTTTGATTATCACTTCATGTTTCCATCATCTCTTACTAAAAGCTCCTTTGCTTTCCTCTAGCATTTGCATCTGCACAAGAGTTTTTTGACTAAAGAAGAAAAGTTGATTTGATTTTGCAGAACATCCCTTTGCCTTCCTCCTGCTTCTGGCATACGCTGACTTTCCTCTCGTTATGGAAATTTTGTTTACCTAGCAAACACTGGCTTTTTCTGTTTGTATGTGAAAGTGTGCCGTGTGGCCGGTGCTGCAGGAATTAGACTTGGCTCTCAGAGTTTTTTTGAACAAGGAGGGAAATGAGCAGCACTAAATATTTAGATAATTTCAGGCAGACCTTAAAGAGCAAAATTCAGGAAATTGTCTGGAATGAAGAGTATTTTGTAAAAATATGACCAGTTAATTGTCCTCATTAACTTACTTGAACTTCAAAGATGACGATAAAGCAGCTAAAGTAGGCTAAACCATTACTACATTAAATATATCATCTTAAAATTGTGTCTCGTTAATCGAGACATTCTAGGATAATTGTAAATTGAAGTCCCTGCCACTGCTACAACAAGGCTTTTTTTAAAAGGTCAATGTTGAATCAGAGCTTTTAAATTGTTCTGTGGGAGGTGGACTGTCGCACCATCATGGGTCACTGTTTTCAATAATTAGGAGGACAAAGATTCTGTGCTTTTCAATCCCAAATATAGTTGAAGAGCTTGAATAATCAGCCATGTGATTTACACACAAACACGGAAACACTAGCAAAATTCTTCAATTTCTCACAGACACACTTTGTACTCACCTATGGGGGTCTTTGGCGCTCACTATGATATGAACACATTCTCTCTTGCTGAATGCCCTTTCTATCCACGATTTCTGAGCCTGCAGAGAAAAAAGACAAAAGAAATCGGTCAGTCTTTGTCAGAGTGGCTTGACCTTGGAGAAGTGACGGTAGATAGCAGTGAGAGGTTCACAATGCTTGAGGAGTCAGAAGGTGTCTTTTGAAGGACTTGTAAAGCAGAGTGTGAGATATTGGTTCTTCCATAAAATCCTCATTGTCTTTCAGACTCTAGTTTAGGAATAAAATTATACTTGCTAAATGATGTGGGCACTAAAACACAATGTAAACACATGCAACCTGAATGTGCAGTCTTTCAAGCGTAATTCAAATGCTGAAGACACTGACAGCAATGTTTAATGTTATTTGGTGACTGTAGCCCAAACGGGGTGAGATGAAGAGCTGCGAAAGAGGAAGCGGATGTTAGATCCACTGAGGCAGTAAATTATGTCAGAGTCCCAGTCCTCAGAAACCTGAATGCGTAACCCGCTGAGTGTGTGTACGCACACTGCATGTGTGTGTGCACATTTATCGGGAAAAGTGTGGGCTGGTATTTCTGTATGTGCTTTGTGTCACATGCAGCTGGTGAAGTGTGTGTGTGTTTTTTTTTTTTTTCCCTGCCTGCAATGCTTATAAGTCACATCTGCTGCAGGTCTGAGTGACAGAATGAGTGACTGGAGCCAATTATCCTGCTGCCCCCCCTTTCCCAATAAGACCTAGTGAAACCGCCGAGGGATGCAGCACAGGATTAGAAACTAATACACATCTGTGTAGATGTTTCCACACATACATACGTACATGCATGCATACATACATACTGGAAGGCACACATCCTTGCTACTGTATAAACAAACACATTTCCATAGAGGACACAATATGCTGTATGTACCAAACTCTTCATGGAGCCATTAGGGGAAAAATGTATCCTGTGCTGTATAATAAAGATAAGTGTAAAATAAAATGTGCTTGTTTAAGCTGAAAGTAGTACAATACTGGATATCAGTGTTGCCAATGTGAGTTTTATCAGCACTCACAAGAGCTGTGACTGCACTATACAGTCTCTGCAGGAGTTTACAGTGACCTGTAAGTAATAGTGTTGCATTTGGCAGCAGATAAGAGTTCGCTGGCTTACAGGTACCACGAAATGTCACAAGCCGAGATACTACAACTGAATCTCATTTGATATTTGCTCTAGAAATCCCACCACAACACTAAAATAGAGACACATCAATGCTGTTTTTTGGAGAATCTGCTTCTATGCAGGTCTCATTTCCATCAGGATGCTGCTGCAGAGAAGAACATCTCTGCAGCAGCGTCTCTCTCTATTTTTTAGAAAGTAATTCAGCTTCTTTAATCGAGTCATTAGTAAAACTAGTAATGTTGAGGTATAACAGCAGGAGGAAGCCAAGTACACAATCTTTCTTTGATTTATTTCATATGAGTTTTTTTTTCTTTATTCAGTTGGTGTATTGGATTTTTCTCCACTGAAAATGTGAGTACACTACAAACCAAAATTAGGTAGGAGGTTTTACTTAAAAGGAAATAGAAAGTGCTGCAAAGTGGCTTTAAAATTTTCATGTACTGCGTCAGAATGGAAAGCTCCTTTAGAGTCACTGTTGACAAGACACGTACAGACACTGTAAAGCTGAAGATAATTTGAGCCAACATGCATAGATATTCTTAGTTTAAGCATTCAGGTGAGCAGTAAAATGATTAAAAATAAATAAAAACACCCCTTTGTTGACTGATATAAATTAAGAATGTGAAATCTGAAACATTAGTTTATCAGAGCAGGATGAAAGATTGTAAAATATCTTGGTCAATTATTCTCCAGCTAATTGTTAGCAGGTGAACACAAAGCACAAGGTAAGGAGTGTAAGGGGAAAATCTGAAGTAGGAGCAACAGTCACTTCCAGCAATGATTACTGACTAGTAATCTAATTATGCTTCATAGAAAAGATCATATTTTCTCTCTTTGTAAGTAAGTTAATTCGATATTGGTCTGTAGAATGCTGCACAGATGTGCTCTTCGGTGAATATTGATGGGAAATCATGTGGCCTGTTTCACATGTTGAAAATCTTGTGGTCATATTTGCAATTATAGATTTTATAATGTACTGTAATGAAAAACCTTTTTCACCTTACTGTTTTTTGTTTGGACACTTTAGTATTCAGCTCTATGTCTCCTGCGTTGTCACTCTTGCGTCCCCTTATCAGGAACGTTGCCTTGACCGCTGGGCTAGTGCAACTTTCCTCTTTCTGAGAAATGATGAGTGTGCAAAACTAATCATTTTAGAAAAGTTTGCATTAATAAAAGCAGTTTGCACACTCTCCTTGATGGAAAGAATTACTCTCTGTAGCACATCTACGGAAAGCAATAAAAGAGGCTCAACAACACCAAGTTTTGAAGTTTGTTTGATTCCTCACCTGACTAGTATAACAGCATTCAGGTAAAAAAAGAAAAAAGATAGAAATCATTGACCGGGAGCATATTGCAGAATTGTTCTTTTCAATACTATTCCAGTGGTAAACGTCACAATACACTTTCTGTAGTACCAAATGAAAAAAAACCAAAAACACCAGATCTGGAAGGTTTTGTAAAGTTTCTCTCTTGAATCATGTTTGACAAGGAAAAAACAGTTTAGAAACGTTTCCACTGTCAAAACAGTTCAGCACTGTGTCAAGTACTCTTTTCATTTTAACATATTCTTCCACTTACATCTAATTTTGTCCACTCAGCACAATAAGGTTCAAAGGTTGTGCTTCCTGGGTCAACTCCGCCATTCCAGGAAGTGTCTGGTTGGGGCTTTGTGGCGACACCAGGGTTCCAAAACAGGACCAAATGTCACAAAGGGACATTCACAGACAACCAGGAGGGCACCCAGGGGCAGACTCTCAAATCCGCAGCATAGGGAAACACAACAGCCGAGAAAACAAAAGGGCAGGGCTTTTTTTCTGCCCTTTACACTGGGAGAGCTGCCCCTGCTCTCCTCCCAGCCAGCAGGGTTCAGAGCTGCTTGTACAGGGCTTTCCCTGCTGTCACGGCTACAACAACACACGCCCCATCCGCCTGACTGGCCCTGTCACACTGAGGCACGCAAAAACCCAACGTAGCTGTCCACAACCAGGCCGGGCCTGCACACAGGCACACTTACCCTAACACCAGACTTCCCACGATTAACCATTACTCTGTGGGGCAGAGGGGGCTGCTTTAACAGCTCACCCTAGCCACGATGACTCAGCGGGCCACAACAACGCCCCCAGCCCCATTATTTCTCTGACATGCAAAAACTGTGTATTCATCCGCCAGCGACTTCTGGAACAAAATAGGTCCGTTCGATGGCTGCAGTGGAGGATTTTAAGTCTAATAATTGGCAACAGGAGCAAGAGAAGGTTTGATACTTTATTATTATTTGACAGACCTGAAAGGAAAATCACTAGCGGGCAGATAAAAGAAAAAAAACCAAACTCTTAATGATCTGAAGGAAAAACTCTAGCAAAGATACGAATGCTACTCCAATGCATCCAAAGCAAGGACTTGTTTCCCTTTTGTAGTGAATGATTTCCTCCACCCTGACAGCTGCTCTGCCGTCATTCCTCTTTAGATATGATATGCAACACTTTTCCCACTTGATCCGTCTGCCTCACTGTTGCATCTCTCTGGCTCTTCCTCACTCACTCGCTTCAGCGTCGCTTATGAGATTTGACATGGTATGATGAGATGGCACATGGCCTGCACTCCATTGTGTAATTAAGATTTATCACTGGGGTGCAGTCACGTGCACACAAACACACCAGCTGTCTGGCAAATGAGTGATTTGATTTTTATTTGTTTGTGCGTGTGTTTCTACGTATGTGTGGGATGACTGTGGTGCAAGTGAGCAGCCTCCGACAGCCTGTTAGGGGTCTTGACTCCATTACGTTCAACCTCAGCCACCTCCAGCCTCTTCTCCCTGTCCTCTCTTCCCACGGCTTCACTATTGTACCGTCTCTTTGTTATTGGCGCTGGCAGGGAGCTGAATTGAGAACCATATCCAATCACCGGCCTAATCTTTCCACTCTGTCCCTTTCTTTACCAACCCTTTTCTTCTCTTTTCCCTTTAACCAACATGAATGACTCAGCTTATGATCATACAGGTGAGCACGAGGGCAGCCGGCATAAATTTAATACAAAGTATGTTTTTCACATTTAATAGATCACCATCACCTTTTCTTTTGTGCCACTTTATCTTTTCCTTTTCAATTATGTCACAATTAATTTAGTCCCTCAGAGATTAAAATATCAGTGAAAAAGATTCACGGCTGCTGAACAGGAGTGTCGTTTGATTTTTTTTCTTTTTCTTTTTTTTTTTAAGGTCACTTAGATTTCATGCACTTCAGGGCAGTTCCTTAATTTTCCTTGACTTTTAAAAGAACAGTAGACAACCACTATTATGCCTTGTTTTTCGCAATTTAAAGATCGAGTTATTCCTGAAATTGTGATGTTAAGAACTACTTAGCCTACTGCACACTTCAGTTATTCTTTTCTTGTTGCTCAAAAAATCGCCCACCAAAGAAAACCCCATTCCCGCACAAACACAGAATAAGCATTAAAGCTCTAGAGTTCCACAAATAAATGAAAATAACTGACAACGTGGCCTGATTTTGTCTATCCAAACATCAAGTGTACCAATGACAAGCTTTGATAATTTATATGGCAGAGCCGGAAGCGCAAACATCTTATCTTGACTCACCTCTGTTTGACGAGCTGCATCTTTGCAGATTTTCCTTCCCAGTCAATATTGATCGGGATTTTAGAAGCATGATCCTTGGTAAAGATGTAATCTAAATTAATCTCATCACACCAAATATGATTTGCCTGTCTCTCTGTCCACAGCCAACTGACCCACTCTGGGACTCTGAGCACTGCCAGAGTGTGTGTCTGCAAGTGTGTACATGTGTTTATGTGTGTGTGTATCTGTGTGTGTGTGTGTGTGTGTATTCACAGTGGCATAGCTAGTGTTCAACTGGTGCCTAACAATCTCCTCCCCGCTCACATGCTCTCATAGTCCAGGCTGAGAAGGGAAATTAAATCTTTTTAGGAATCTCATATTGAGACGGAGTTCATTAATTACAGTATCTGTATGTAACGCCAGTCGTGTCTGATGCTTCCAAAACAAAATAATATTTAAAAGTCTGCATCTTTCCCCAGAGACGGTGCACTTAAGATAATTAAGTGGGTGTCCTTCACTTTACAAGACCTCACCTGCTTTAGCTTCAAATTACAGTTGGACTGAGAGAAAGCGTGCGTGTCGTCTTCCTCAGCGGCGTCTCTGTCAGAGATCAAGACCAAATGGAGAGTCTGAAATCCAGGAGAGCCTATTAGGTGGATCAACATAACACCCATCTACCCTCTTCACCGTTCTTATTTTGCCCTAAATTGCATATACGAGTTTAAGTATGATTATTTAACCAGCGCAATTTTTACTGTACAAAGTGAAGTTTCTGACCTATTTCCATTGATAAAATTACCCAATCGGCATGCGATACAGGTCAGGAAAAATTACGCAAAAGAAACTGAGCAAATAAGACTCTAATCTGAAATAAATGAAAGTAAACAATGCACAGGCAGCAAGGAAAGAAAATATACATTGTTCTTTCTACAAATTGTATCCTTTGTTAATGTTGAGCACAAATACTCACACACACTATGTATTCATGACCTTGTTAAAACACTGATTGTCATGCAGAACCCTCAGCCTGCTGTTATGCAGAATTTATCTAACCTGAAGTGTAACTACGATTTGCCTAAACGTTACTCCTATTCCACCATAATCTGTGCCTGACCTTAAAACACGTATTCACCGAAAATGTGACGACTGTCTTTATGAGTGTTGCTTTTAGCTGTTTCAACCCAAGACAATTTGCTGTTGTGTAAAACAAGCACGCAAGCTACACACACAAAACTGTTTAACTAAGCAAAATCATCAAAAAAAAGGACTGCTTCTCTCAATGTGGTGCAAGTGAAATCCTTAATGTATTCAGTGCTATGACAAACAGAAAGCTTAGAGGGGTGCACCTGAGTCCATCCAGATGCTGCGAGGCAAAAGAGGCAGGTGTGTATACATCTGACAGGCCGCACTCAGACAGACTCACAAACACGCACCATTGAGTAAGCAGTGAGGACTGCGTGGTCGTAAATTTCTACTTTCTTTCTCTGGGGTATTGCAGGGAAGAGGCCCCACACATACAAATATATCCCCAAATTAACATCCAATATTGCCTTGATACAAACTGTTACTGTATATAAACAACAGTTGTTCCTAGATAAACAACATTTGCATTCCGGGCTCTTTTTTAACATATTAGACTCTCACTCATGTCTGCCAAAGCAGAGATGGCATATTAACAATAATTGATGATGCCCCTGAGCAATAATCCCCAACATACTGAGTGTCAACCACATGAAACTCAGCAGCAAAGTTGCTTTAGGGTAAAGTGTTACTCATTTGACAATAAAATCACAGGAAGAATCGATATGCACTTTTCACACCTGTCAGATATGTTTAACAATCAGCCCAAAATAACGGAGTGGGACAACATATAACCATATAACATGACACACGGCATGCCTCCGTACATAAATTACTTTGTAATGCCGCTGCAGTTTGAGTATCATGACTGAATAATGTCCATTATTCCTGAACAACAACATATATCAGTGATAATTACATGTTTTTCATATCATTCCTATTTTTAATTCATTGTCCAGTTAAAAGCTTGAAAACAGCTGAGGCAAAAAATCTTAATCAGATGTAATTGCCCACAATTAAATGGCACAATTAGAATTAAAGTCAAGCAGTCACATCAGTTTGGTCAAGTAAACAAATACCGTTGTATTGCCTGGAGTCATTATCCTCATTTTCTTACGCAAGTAGCATTTATTACCTTTCCCTGTTATGTTTCCTTTGGTCTATGTGTTGTGGTAAATAAATCACCTTCACAATGTACGCACGAGGCTCCCAAAAGTCTGGATACTGCCATTAGTATGGTAATAAATAATAAAAATATTTTTGCATATAAAAATGGGTGCGACCTTGATTTTACACACACGCACGTGGAATCTACTAACCATCTACTAATGGAGTGCAATAAGGAACAACTCTGTGATGGATGCACAAAACAACACACAATATCCATGCAGTGCACATTCCAAAAAATACTGGAAGGAGTACAGTGGTGTGAAAAAAGGTTTGCTGACTTTCTGAGTTTTTTTTTTCTTTTCGTCACAAGTAAATGTTTCAGATCATCACATAAATTTCAATATTAGTCAAAGATAACACAAGTAGACACACAATACAGTTTTTAAATGACGGTTTTCTTGATTAAGGGAGAAAAACAACCAAACCGACATGGCCCTTTGATTGTCTTTCAGCATGATGTTATTATGGCATTTGTAGCGCATAACAATCCTGAAATGAAAGTCTGATATTGTGGCGGCCCTGTGTACTCCGTATCACTGTATGACATATTACTGGACATGTGACAGTAACAAAAAGGTGCTATTACAAATATTGTATACTTTAAGATTTCAAGTTATCTGTGAACACATTAGAAAATCAATGACTGCAGCTGCTGACAGTAAATTCTGCCCCACTCATGCAAATTAAGGATTTTCTCCCTAATGAGCCTCTAATGGATTTGATGGGAACCGTACACTCAAATTTTCCACCTAATGGATAAGACTAAATACACTGGGCGTGAAGAGGATGCTTTCACGCAGTAATGACATTCGGGTGGAAAAGAATGTGATGACGGAGTTGGTTGAATTATATGATTTTCTCAAAAGAGACTGTAACGTATTACAGGGGGACACTTGACCATTAGTTCAAGATGTTACTGAGTGCTAAGTCAACAACTAAGCTGACCTTATTTAAATAAACTGTTTCAAGGATTGGTTTCTTTACCTTAATGTGGACCCATGATGACCACGGCAGACTTAAAATAGAGCCAGTCATCCTCCATCTCAATCCCACTATTCCACCTAATCTACTATATGTCACTCCGAGTCTCCACTCTCCATTCTCTCTTCTCTTCAAGAGCAGCTAGAAGCAAACCATGCACACCATAACTAATCCCTCAGATAGCCAATATGACCTTCACAAGATAGCCTATCTTGTGCAAGTCAATGCACTGGTAAGCGGCGACTTAACGTTTGATCCAGATCCTCAAGGAGCGATCGTAGCTTCATGATGTTAATGCTTGCTTTAGTGACGAGGTCAATGCTTCTATAAATGCAGTCCTGTCAAGAGCAGGGACTGTTTATGCAAGTGCAGTAAACCGACACTCACTGACCTGACCACAGAAAGATGTGGGGTTTTTCTTCCTGCAGGGTAGCCACGGGCCACAAAAGCACATGTGATTATTTCAGCACTATGTAGCTTCAGAGCAATTTAAAGTACAACACAGATTAAATGTCAATGCTATATGTGAGCTGATTTCCAAGGGCTGCGACTGTGTTTTTGCTTTTCCGATGGTCCCAATGGGCAAGAGCGCTTTTCCTTCTTTGACCCAATTAGTCAGAAACTTGAGTACTCAAACTACCACAGTCTGTATATGAACACAAAGTGAACAACATTGGCTGAACTTTTGCCCAAAACATCAATTATACTGCAGATAAGCAGCATTTCCAGTTTGGTGGACTAGATTAAACTCTCGTGGCCCGATATCTTTCAAAAGCATCGAATTGGACAATACACAACATAATCAATGGGACAGTTTTCGCCTGGTGTGTGAAGTATAACCCTCAATCCTGGCCAGGCTTAATCAGCAGGGAGGAACAGTCGAAAAAAATAAATTGGTCCACACACAAGAAAAACACCCACCACTTTTTCCTCTTCCTTCTGTTCACAAAGAACATTTGAACCAAACCTTTAAAAATATACCTCATCGGCTCAGTTTAACGAAATGTGATAAACCCACCACACAACACCCAACACAATGAAGTGAGCTGCATGTCACTGATGGTGATGTCCAATGAGCACCATGAACCAACCAAATCAAGCTTAGTCAAATTTCAAAAATAGACGGAAAATGCAAATGCATTAATTTGTTATGTGTGATTGATATGTAGTTTGATTAGACACAATGTGCTAAGCCTCAATACAAACTCAAGGTGTTGAATAACAAGCCAATAGTTGTTTTTTTTTTGTTTTTTTGGTTTTCACTTAACTGCATATACGATATCATTCCCCTGCCAAAAAAAAAAAAAAAAAAGCAAACAAAGCACTTTTCACTTTGGAATTGCCTTTCATTTCCTCCACAACAATTGCTTTTCAAATAAACCCATGCAGGAGACTGAAGCCACTGAGGTTTACATAAATATTTGAACACATTTTCAGCCCATTTTAGTTTTTATAGCTGTAACATAAGAGGCTGTAAATCTGCCCATCAATTTCAAATGCTGTTTCCTACTTAACACATCAATTTCTAGTCGCAGAGTTTAAGGTGATCAAATACACCTGAATTATCTATCACATTTTAAAGCAGCGAGAACCACATCTGTGTGCAACCTTTCAACTCAGCGGCATTGAGGAGACCTTGATTCGAATCATGTGGAATGGGATGTTAGCCATCCCAATGAAGTATTTTACAGCAGGTTGCACAGCGATTTACGGAGCAACTTAAGTATAATTTATGGGTTTTTCTGTAGCTATGAGGTGTCCTCCAGGACAGTGGATGGTAAAACCTTTAAAGTGGTATTTCTATTGCATTCAACTCTGTATGTGCTAAGCTTGATTTATGTACAAATTAATTGAAATCCTCAACCAACCCTGAATGAAATACATCAATCTCCTCAACATGTCATATATTAATAGCTCTCCGTGAAATCAACCTACACACATACTCTCTGCTGAGAAATATGTTCTCAGGAAGTGATAGTAAATCACAGTGAAACACGAATACAATAAATACAATTTTATGTGGAAATGGAGCTCAGAATTTAGCAGAATAGATTCAAAAGTATGATTTTTTTTTAAAAAATGAATCTAATCTCAACTCCGATTTGAAGTGAGAAACTTGAATTTCCTTTAAACTTTAATCTATTTGAGGTGAGTTAGGGTTAACGCTTCCATGTAAAGTCATGTGGTTATTTAGACAAACAGCCAAAAAAAAAAAACCCTTCTAATTGCTTCATGAAATCAATCTTTTATATGAACTTTTAAGGCAATGAATCACCTGCCAAACATCCCCGCTAATCCAATTTTATCTTGTGAGCTTTACTTCCCTTTTCCATGGCCTTCTAACATGCTGAGTTTCAATATGTGTTCATTCATTCAGTAATGACTGGCAAGCAAGTTTTTACTCGTGATACAAATCGGTTTAAAATCGCTGGAAAACACGGAATTAGTGTGAGACTGTTACTGGTTTGATCGTCACACACCAGATGGTGATCTGCACTAACCCTGCACTACACAGTATGTTCCTCTTATGGTAATTTGTGCGGCACTTGATCTTTCATGTGGATACATTTCCCAACATAAAGGCTGACTACAAGAGAAGCAGGACATGTAAGTATAGGGGCGTTAACTGAAAAAAAGCTTTACTTCGCTCCTCTCAGGATAAATTCGTTGAAGTTCAACTCATGGCAGTGAACGTGTGAATATATTCACGTATGCTGCCTTGTTTTGATTTTTCAATAGGAAAGCCACAGTGGGTTGATTATCACACTGCTGTATTATAATTAAAAACACAACAACAAATGCATTAAGGAAAAAGGTTTTAACAGTGTACTTGTTGCATGCTTCTGCAGTGTGCTGCTGCTGTGTGATGTTCGCCTCCTTGTGTCCACGTGCATGTGTGTTGAATGTGCGAGCGTAAAGAGAGAATGCTTGCTTGTTTTAGCTCCCCGTCGTTTTCAATCCATCTCCTGAGGCTAGAATAAGCAGCTCTCTTTCCCACAGGCCTACGTTAAGCCCAGCTGAGCATCTGGCCATGCAGACTCTAATCAACACTGGCATGGCCATTCTGTCTGTGACAGAGGGGGAGAT
>OMNM01065968.1:8680-26947 GCA_900302745.1 Parablennius parvicornis | reverse complement strand
GGGAAACCCTTTTTTTTTTTTTTTTTTTTTTTTATTTTTTTTTTTTTTTTTTTTCCTCTTTTTTTTTTTTTTTTTTTTTTTTTTTTTTTTTTTTTAATGAGGAAACTAAAAATGCTTTGTCATTGCACAAGTGAAAAAGTGCATTGAAATTAATTACAAAACCATCAAAACAACCTGAAAGTTTAAGGTTTTTATCAACACCAGTTATTTCCCATTAATGTGGCTTGTTTGGAACAAAGATCATTATTTAATGTCCAATGACAACAACCGTTAACACAGGGCTCGATTTTCCTCTGCAGCACAGATAAAGATTTGCAGTTTGTAGTTAGTTTCGAGAACTGGTCTGGTTTTTGTTCATACTTGACTTAAACCTCTTTGTATGGGAGTGGCCTCCTGGAGAAGTAACTTTGAATCCACTTTTTTTGGGACGTACCAGAGTCAGGCCATGTTTACACGTAGCCAGGTTTTTAGAAAAACTGATATTTCCCCCTCTGCTTTAAACATAAAATAAAATCTTAATTTACATGGACCTGCAGATACACCTGGTTCGGAGCTACTATGAGCATGCAATACCTGTAGGGGGCAGTGTAACGAGAAGCATGAAACCATGATAGCCAATCGGAATCCTGACAAAACAGAAAACACCACATCACGAATTGTGACATAAATATCCGCCTACCCCACTTTAGATGCAACCAGGTTTACCCAGATCTCCACTGTGGCCGGAATTTTCAGGAATCATTGTTTGTGGTGTCGTAGCTCCTTTTTATGTGTTAATGTGCAGCCCAGCTGGCCCCAAAGTTTCCAAGTATGTACACACCTGATTATAATGGGTGGCTTGTAGTCAGTTCTGAGCCATCAAGGTATGTGCTGTGGTCTGTGGCATCAACATGATGGCATCAAGTCACGGAAGTAGCAATCTGGTACCTTTATGGGACCAGGTGCAATAATGAGCCTGTGGCTGCTCCTTATCATGTCGCCAGTTTGCAGTTTTCTTCCCTTTGTCCACTTTGGAGAGATACTGAGCAGTGCAGACTGGCAGCAGCCCAGAAGAGCAGCAGTCTTGGAGAAACTCTGATCCAGTCGTCTAGTCATCATTATTGATCCTTGTTGGGATTAGGTAACGCCAAGTGTGAACTGCATTTATTGGAACATCAAGTTTGATCTCAATTCCCTGCAGTTTTCCAGGAGAAGGTGAATTTTACAAGAGTCTTTCAAATGTTTTCAATTCCATCCTGGCTAAAAGTAACCACAAACATGAACTGTCTGTACCGACTGTTTTACAGAGTCTTATCTGCTGATCAACTTTATCACTTGCTTGTTCTTCCACACATGGCAGGGTGAGGCTGACCATTTCTATTTGTTCAAGTAAACGCTGATTTGGAGAAGTACAGAAACACCTGCTTGTGATACCTGATAAATGATGTTTACGCTCCACCAAAGGAGAGTTGACTTGTGCAAATTTAGCATTACACATAATGCCACTATTGTGGAAAAAAACCAAGGATTCTCCTTTAAATATTTGAGGGAGTTTATGGAGCAGCTCCTCCACACCGCACTGTTAAAAGGATTAGGGGTTTTAAACTCTGAGAGTAGTTGTAGAAAGGTTACCTCAGTCTGTTGACAAATAAAAGTGAAACTGTGAGCTTTGTGATATCTGTGGGGCGTTTGGTCTCCTCGCCGCCATGTTTGCCAACAGTGAAAAGGTCTAACCCTGCGTCTCTGCTCAGCATCATCCTCTCTTTCCGTCTGTCTCCTGCTGGCTGAGCCTTCTTTTTTCCCCTCTGGGGAATAAGTGGATAAACAGCAGCAATTCTCATCCTCCGTCAGTGGATTCATCGGCAGAGTGGAGAGAAAGGATGACGCGGGCAGAAAAAGAAGAGCACCAAAAAAAAAAAACCGGCAAACGCTTACTTTGAATGCTGATCAGCTTGAGGGTCTTGAAGGTGTGTGTGTGTGTGTGTGCGGTTTAGTCACAGAGCACAGGCCCATCTGGCCCTCTTAGACAACACAACTGGTCTTTTCCTGCCTCGAGGAAAAAAAAGAAAGAAAAAAAAGCTGAATTTTCTGCTGTTTAGAATTCAGAGTTAGTCAGCTGCTCCTTTAGAGAGCAACACATCTTTAACTGTTGCTGGCCCCTGTTTGGCCTCGCTGCTCCAGCTACACTCAAGTTCATTTGTCATCTTAGAAATGCTCTTTGGGTTCGTGCTCATGGGCACTTTGTGCACCATGGTCCTTCACTTGACAACTTGTGTTTTGGTCAATATATTAAGGTTTAGAAATATTTTGAAAAGCGCATCAAATGACTCTGACTATTTTTTTATTTTTTTTACATATATCTTGGGGAGGAAAGAAAAAGTTCCGTGGCAGTTCTTAGCCTTTGTAAATAATGCGGTCAGATTTATTTGTGTCTGCAGGTTTTGATAAGGCGTGCAGGGAATGGATTATGCATGAATTGACAATAAAGTGAGCTCTTGCTCCTGTTGGCAGGTATGCGAGGATAAAATAAATAAAAATAACAGACTGACTTTGAGATTTATGAGACCTGTGGGAAATGTTTTCAGAGTTGTCGGTGTGTGTCGATTGTCAACTCTCTGCAGCTCCATCTACGATGCCACTTGCTGGCATATCTACTGTAAATCTAGTAATTTACATGAGCGTCCGCAGAGCTGAGGAACTCCGCCGCAGCTTTGATTTTCACAGCAACACGTAGATTCACACAAACATACACGACCTCACTCACACTGCTTCTCATATTTAGCATTGACTCTGCAACTGTGCCAACACTGAACAACCAACACTCAATACCTGCGCCGACTGAGGCTGCATTTATTTTTCATGGAAGCAGAGAGTCCTGCAGGCTTTGTCCTTCAACAAGTGTGTGTCGGAGTCAAGGACAGTGAAGATTTTTTTCTCCTCTGATGTTTGGTGGTTTGATAAGCGCAGCAGCCGCAGAGCTCCTGGGCACCGACCGAGCGCTGAAAAGCTTTTGTAGAGCGCGAGATCAAACACTGGCCGGCGCAGCAAAAAAACTTTTAACACAGCCCCCAGGCCAGACAGGGACTATTTAATGTGTCTGTCTTTGCTGACTTAATGAACCACTTCTATCATGGTGACATAACTTGTTTTTGCTCCTCTTAGCAGGATGCTGTTTGTCCACCACGAGTGCTGTTCAGAGACAGAAAGCAGAAAGCATTGCTTTATTTATGAACATCGTCCAAAAGAATACTTCAATGAAAAACTACTAACGTGGATGAAAAGTATTTTGAAATATGTTTCTCACTCCTGAGGCGGAGAGACATTTCCCAAACATTTGGTGGATCAAACTGTCGGCATCATGCCCCTCCAGATTTCTCTGCCCACAGGCTTGGAAATGGAAATACCATGATAATAATTACCCAGAGAGCCTTGGGGTGGAGGAAACGAGGGATAACATGCTGAATTATAAGGAAAAAAGGAGTGTCTACTTGTGTGACTGGAGTAAATCAGTTGCAGCTGATTCAGTCAAACAATCATGCAGTAGTTAAAAACTATATTTTCTGTTATTAACTATGACTAAGTGATCTCTCTTGACGCTATAATGATGTATAAATTATCTCCCATTGACGCAGTATCTATGACTGCACTGCACTCATGTTAACCCAGGTTATATATACATATATATATATATATATATTCAGGTTACATAAATGCAGACATTTATGTGGACAATTTCCCTCCTCTCTTTCCCTTTTGTCTCCTACCTACACACGCCTAAGCAAACCTATGCGACGCACACACAGCTTTGCACTCGCACCAGTGTGGATGTTCTGAGGCCAAAACAGGTGCTCAGCCTGTATATGAAGCAGAATCTGCAGAGAGAAGATAACACGTAGGCTTAATGGGGTTCTCTGTATTCTGGCAGCACTTTTCATAAAGGTTTGAATGTTGTGTGTCAGCAAACTAACCTACTTTGCATAGAACAGAAAAGGGTTTAATCAAATGTAGCAACTGCACACATCCTGCCTTAAGCTTTGATTATGAAAAATGGAGGCTGAGAAAAGTTGTGGCAAAGCTTTATATCATTATTACGTGAGAACTTGGTAGTTAATGAAACTTCGTCTATCGGAATGCTTTGTCTACAAACAATTTATTAATGTGACGTTGTTAATTATTAGAAATGCTGTTTGATTATCTATAACACATGATAATAACATAGTTTTACAATCAAAGCTCTATATCGAATAGTGAGTGATTTAAAGCATCAGATAAATTGTCATTAAATTTTTTGTTGATTAGAGTCATTTGTTTATTGCATGAATATGTTAATAAGAAAGAAAGTTGATATTTCCTGTTAATCCACTTAAAGACGCCACAATTGTTGAATTATAAATGTACATGTGTGGGATTATTCGTTTGAAAAAAAAAAACAATCACTGGACAATCACCAGAATTTGAAACATTTATATCATGGCAGCACTGTTAATTATATTTAGGAGTTTTGACAGTATTGAGCTAACAATTAGCCCCAGGCTTTGCCAGTTTGTACCACAACATGGTGTAGTGAGCCAGTATAGTGACCAGCCTGAGGTCAGTTACAGCAAACTGTGAGCATACTAAAAGCTGAATAGACTGAGTTATATTGTTTAACTAACGACAGTGACTTTACTTACTTAAATCTGACATTCAGGCCGTTTTTTATTTTCTGTTGCCAGATACAGTGCCAGCCACTACTGATGTTCATCACAAGGGTGGTGCAAATAATGATTTGTAAAATTACCAGTAACAAAACAGAAAAACTTAGTTAAAGATCAATTTTAGATCTAATGTGCAGGTTATTATAAAGTTAACTTCTGCTCTTTGTTTGCTTGTTTTATGTGCTGGTTCTTAACTTGGTGCCACTGTTTAAATTTAATCAGTTTCAAAAATCCGAAGACACAAAATTTGATTAAATTTCCTTCCAGACTGACTTCAAGGTTTTTCTACCTTACATCTACTTCTCTGTGAAGCTGCTGCTGCTTTTTTTTTTCTTTCCGTACCTCTTTTTTCTCCCCCTCGCTCTCTTTTCCTCCCCCTCACTCTCATTCGCTCTCCCCATAGGAGGATGAGTTCTGGATGCAGGTACACAAATGAACGTGCCAGCAGCTGGCGTTGTTAGTTGGTCCGTCTGTGCAGAACTCTCGCAAGTCTCCCAGAGGCCCCGGCTTCACTGAGCCACTTGAGGATGGAGTGCTAAAAAACATAATTAAATGTGGAAGAGCTGACATGACAGGCGGGCCTTTGAGGGCCTTGACTGCTGCAAGAAAGGACTTCACTTCACCTTGTACAAGATTTCATTTCATTAGCCCCAGTGATTGCTCCGTGGGTTATTTTACTTGGTTCTGGTAGTGCGGACATGTTAAGTTTTATTTATGTGATTACTGTTGACCCGGAGCTGCAGAAAATAGACTTAGATGCACGGCGGGGAATAATTACAGTACCCTTAGCTGCTTTATGCGCTCGTGCTCATGTCATAATTTACTGGAGCACAGTGGTAGGAGTCCCCAGAGTGAAGAACTTCTCTGTGAGCCTTTCAGATTCCGTGTCAGAGGAGAGGCTTTCCGAAGAAAGAGACACATTTGAGAAAGACTTTATTTTCTAATTATCCCCTGCCACGTTGCCTTCCAGCACCTCCACTCGCCTACATACACATACATCCAGTACAAACACTGTATAAACTGTCACAGCTCAAAATTAACACTTCACTGTGAAGAAAAATGAGACTCAGCAAGTAAATATGCCTATACGTTAAGCTGCTTTCAGATGTACTGTTTGGGAAAGCACACATTCAAAAGATAATCTCATGATTTACATATTATGTGGGCGGTTGTATAACTTAATCCGACAAATGCATACAGTTATTAACCTACTAACCCACAGAAATTTGTTCAGCCCGTCACACACAGCAGGAACAGTGCAAAGCTCAAAAAAAGCCCTCAGGTGTGAATTAGCTATTTCACCAGAATGAGTTGAAGGGAGCCAATTTAGTTTCTGCACCGTTACCAGGGTGCAATTCTCAGATTGTGGATAAAGCAGTGAGTTCACTTGTTGCGCGGGAGACATGAGTGAAGAGCCTGCAGGTGATCACGGAGCACGATGCATGAATAAAAATGCAGATAAAGTTAAACCCAGGTGGAGGAAGACATGAAAATCACCACACGAAACCTCCAAACCACCGGTCCTGCTCCTCTCTGAGACTCTGCCGCCTCCGTTTCTGCCCCATTTGGAGCGTTTTGTAACGCCTCTGTTCACTGGAAGGTGTCTCTGCGGGATGTCTGAGGACGCCATTTAATTGCCTGTGACAAGCTGACTCGACTCTTGTGAGTCGCTTGGCCCCAAATGTTCAGCCACTGCTCAGCCAGATCAACGAGCAAAGATTTCTGGTCTCTCTCTCAAAACCTTAAGTCATCTTCTTTTTGGAGACGTTTTCCCCGCCGCTGCTCTTGGCAGACTCTGATACAAAATGATGCACGCCGTTCATACGGAGCTGTGTAACCCCAGGTGCATGATGACGATCTGACAGGACTCGCAGCTCCGTCACACTCCATAGTGGTGACCAGTATGTAGTGCGCACACAGGCACATCATGAGTCCCTCGTGCATGAAGTGAAAGATGAAGTGGACCGTCAGACACTCGCTTGTCCCAGTAAGATATGATAATGAGATTCCCAATTGTTGGACATTTGGAGGGATACTTTTTTGTTTTTTCACAGGCAACAAACAAAATCTTCGGCTGCATTTTAGCTATGTCCGATTCCTGACTCACTTCAATGTCTGGATCAGTCTTCAGGTTCTTTCTTCCTTTCCGTCTACTCCATCATCCTCTCTTGGCGTTATCTGGGAGAAGATTAGTGCCGTTAATCTCTGCCTATAGACTCAGTGCTGTGACCACACTGTGAACTCCTTCTTGGTGCTGTCTTTCTGATGAAGCATATGCCCGGCAGCTGTAAACGTGGCTCCGCTTTCCCACTTTTGTGAAAAATATGCCAACAACTCACACCTCTGAATGATATAATGAATGATTAGAGAGACACAAACCTGCTGGCAACTCTTTGATTGAAAATGTTCTTTTGATTAGACGTTTTACAAATCCTTCAGGATCTTTGATTATTATGGTATATAAGGTGAGTGTGTTTATTGTTTCTCTTTTGTTCTTGGTAATTGGTTGGGTTTTTTTCAGGTCTTGTTTATTGCTTAAGTGTCATGACTTCGTCGTCATCTAGTTGTTGTCAGGTGACAGTAAGTTTCCTGACCAGCAATTATACAGCTTTAATGTAATGAAGTGTTGCTGTTTATGCTGCACCTCCATTAAAATGAAGCTAGAAAGACAGATATAGTTTTGTCTGTGTTGAAGTACTGATTCAACTGTTAACTCAACAAACATGCAGTATGTAAAAATCAAGTATTACCCCCTGTGCATTAGGTGACCGAGTTTTGACATTTTTTTTTTTTTTTTTTTAGTTAGTGATATTCAGGACCTTATATATGCAATACTCCAAGTATTAAACACGGGTTTCAGACACGACTCTTCAGAGGGAAAACTACTGTGTGCCTCCAAAATGAGTGTAGCGTGATAAAACACTACTGTAGCCCAAGACTTTACAGTCGAGTAAACATTCATTTTCAAGACAATTACAAGGATTTCTCTAAAGATGCAACAAAACAGGACCAATTTACGGAGGTTGTTATTCCCATAGACCGAAGAATTGACTATAATTGGCACGTTCAGAGTAATTCTGAGGGACTGGAATAAGATCTGATCTGGATAAATGTTAAATAAAGATATCGGCTGTACTGTAGTGAACCCAGAATGATTCCAGTTCTTGTCTTAAACTAACACATAGCTTCTTGACTCTGAGACTGCCATGCAGGCGTCACAGAGGTTCACATGTTCAATAGCTACAGTGCAGAGCAAATGTTTGAAAAGAAAGCACTCCAGACATCACTTGTAATACTTGCTCGGCCCTAATTACTGGTTATGAAAATAATACAAATGGTTGTGGAATTGCTTTTGTTACGATGTTAAAGAGCTGCTTTATAATTCCTCTTTTCATAATTGGAGGAAAGAAGCAAAGAATGCATCTAGTTTCCTATGGATCAATGAGGCAAATCACAGATGTTTTGTTTTCCTACCTGGCATAGCTAACAAAGAGTTCAGTGAGCAATAAAGATGTCTGCCATGCCCTGCTCTTTGAGTTTGTGGTTTTATATTAGTGATATTATGCACTTTCAGAAAATAAAAAGATCAAAGTGCTAAAAGCTTCAGTCAATTTTTCAAGCAGAACTTCAATAAAGCCGAATTGCTTCTCTCCCTTTTAAGTGTGCAGACTTGCCGCAACCTGCGATATCGGATATTCTACAGAATAACCAACGTGCAATCGCCAGATTGTAGCAACAGATCAGGGACATTTATCACTGTTGTTCTCTGTGTGTACTTTGCATGTAAAGCTTACATAATTCAAAAATGTTAATCAATTATGAAAAATGTCTCTTCCTTTCAAATGATCATCCTCGGGGATAATTGCTGCCCACATGCGCTGCGTTGATCTTCATCTGTTGACGATGAAATTTTATAACCCCGTGAGAGTGCTTATGCAACATTGTCATAACGCATCTTCTAAGGAGCCAAATCAGCTTCAGAAATGCATCTGTCATTCACATTATGAGCACATCACTAGAAATCCATCAGCTTTCTGTGAGATGCTTCACAATTTGATTTGTTGCTACTCGAAAGGCGGACTTGATTCTGTTATACAACAAAATAAAGATGACAATCACCAAACATTTTCTACAAGGAGACAAGACTGTTCGGAAATTGTCAAAAGCCCAAAGCATGGAAAAGTCATTTTGAAATATTGAAAATCATCATCGATATTCATGAATACACAGAGTGTGGTTGTTTAAGTAGACAGTGCCTGCTTGCTAGACAAAACGGTCTTCATGTAAATTAGGTTTAGCTTAAAACAAATGTTCCACTCCGCCTGTGAAGAGGACACTCCGTTTCCCTCTTGCTATGCTCCACTAGACAAGTTGACAACGGCAGCATCTAGATAAAGATAATGGGCAGCGAGAGACACAAGGACATGTAACACGGGTCATGAGTTGCTTTTGAACCCGTGAAATTGTGTGCACAGTGCTCATCTTCTCCCTGCTTAGCCCTGCGGACGGCGCAGCTGCATGAATACAACAGCTCCGGGTCGTTCTGATGAGGCACTGCGGAGTGCGGAGGACTGCGGCCCGGCATTGACATTCACCTCCACCGACCGGGAGGAGAAATGAGGCGCGGGGAGAGAGTGCGCGGAGTAGAGGGGTCAGGTTGAGAGAATAAAGAGATAAGGTGAAAAGAGAGCACAATTAGGGTATGTTGTTAACGGCGTGAAGGAGAACCTTTGAGAATGAGAGACGGAGAGCCTGTTGTTGCCGTAGAAACAGAGCAGAGACTGAGCGCTGTTGGTAAGACTGAAGCGGCAGAGGCGCTGTGGAGGAATAGTTTGCTGTTCATCATGGACGTGCCTCGGCTCTGCTTCTGTCAGAGCTGTCAGAAGCTCTGTGCCAGCAGGGCTGTGGTTTCCCGCTTTGCTCCTTCAATGAGTATTCAGGTAGCGGGTCATCGGAGGCACGATACAATCCACCCTCCAAACCAATACTTCATATTGCACATCTCTTTCACAAACAAACAAAAAAAACATAAAACAACTTAGTAAATCTGAAGAAAATGGCCTCTCTGTGAGATTCCAGGAGAAGCTTGTAAGAGCAGGAGCTGTGGATACTTGCTGTCAGTCTGTTGTCGTTTTGATGGATTTGTTTATTTGAACTCACGGCTCTCTCTGAGCAGGCCTAAGGAGGCTGGTGGCTGCTGAAATATCTTCTCCCTTCAGGTCAGGCTGCCAGGGGTGACGGCAATCAGGTTAGGCCTTGCGAGTGCTTGTATGCACAGACACATTTTCCTTTACCCTCCTCGTCCAATTTTTCTCAGTCCCGTGGCCTCCCCTGGGCTTGGTAATAGATTATGCGGCTGCTATTATGAGAAACATGAAAATCTCAGGCTACAGAGACAAGACAAACAAGGGGAACAAACAGAGGAGAGAGAGTTTGTCGTCACGATGGAAACCACCTCCTAAAGACTCTGCACTGCCGTCTGCACCCGTTAGTCCGGGGGATGAACCAGAGCACTGCTGTTTGTAGTTACACTTATCATCAGATGATGCTTTGATATCTCAGAGGCGCTCTAGTTGTTGGTTGTCGTTGTGATGTAGCGTCTTGGAAGGACAGTCAGGTGTGTATGTCAATAAACGTGTTCATCCTGAGGACATTGTCATGCTATGAATCTGCATGTGGAGCTATATCACCGTCTTCTACTTTACAGCCCAGAATGACGACTGATGAATGACTGTGGGGGATAACTGCTTCTAGGTGTTGCAAATTTTTTTGCTCTACTTTTGTTTCTGAATCTCATTTGAAAAGCAGGTTTCTTTTCATCATTTTCATTTATATTCCCTTTTGTCGTATTGCATTGACACCCAATGATTTCTTTAAATAACTGTTGCTCATTTCAACTTTTCTGTAAAACAACAGAAATCGTGTTGGGAAAATGTTTATCTGACATAAAAACTTTACACCAGAGCAGCAAGGAAGTTTATTCATCATAATCATAAAACCAAATGCATTAGCTTTAGAGGAATATCTTTAAACAATATGTAAAAGAAAAGTTGTTTTTTTTTTCAATTTCTGCATTAATATAAACTGAAAGTTTAAACTTTTAAGATGCTGCAGTTGAAAGTGTACTTAGTCATTTTCAGAGTTATGTGCTGGGATTACTTAAACTGCAACACAATAATTTGGGATTATTTCAGTTATGTGCAGAAATTCTTGTTTCATTGTTCAAGAAATGAATTTTCTAAGATCTACACACATTTTTAATTCCATTCACATCTAACTGTCTCTAAAAAGAATATTGTTCCTACTGTGCTATCAGACATTGTGTCGTCCGATCCTAGTAGTAGGAAGACTTTCCTTTTTTTTTTTTTAGACATCTCTCTTTTCAACTCTCTATATAGTAATACATTACTTGTTATCAGGCTTTTTTTCAGTCCACAATGATGTTGCATCTATTCTATGTAGATGACATGTAGCAGTAGAGAGACATTTAAAACATGCAGCAAAAATGACATCGGACATAAATTCAAACACTCATTATTTAGGCCATCACTGAGAATAGATTTTTTTTTTTTTTTTTAATATTGCACATTACACATTGAATATTACAGTTTCACCAGTAGTACAACACCATGCATGTTTTGCTAAATCCAAATGACTAAATGAGTGATTTTCCTCTCAGCTGTACAAATGCTTCAAAAAGCATGTTTACTTACAATTAGCGACTCGCTTCAATTTACGGTCAAGCATGATTCATCATTCAGCACAGCAAGGTCATGTTTGATAGGTAAATACAAACGTATAATTTCTACTCTCAACAGTGAAGAGAGTAAATTAAGCGAACATCTACGACACGAATGGGCAACTTGCTTTATTGTAAGGACTCCAAAATATTCTAACTGGCTTCCAGAGGGCCAAGTTGTGCCTGACCACATGCACTATAACAATATACAGAAATCATAGTCATAATTCCTCTTGGAGCATTTGAAACCAATAATGTGTTTATTTTGCTAAATTTGCTTGCATGTTGAAAAGATAATGGGGATTGGAGCCACTCGTCACACGGTCTCAAAGCACATGCTTGTTCTAGGGGAATAACACTGATTTGGTTCTCTTGTTTGCTTAAATTATTTGTTTTCAATTTTTAAAATAGTTTACAGTACACTCACAGTTTGCTGTGGTTCAAGCTGTGCAGTTCTGTCCAGGACCGAGGGACTGTTTTGTTAGATTAGCAGCAGATCTTTTAAACGCAGGATGTTTGTGTATGCGGGGCCACACATCTTTTGCACATGCATGACAAAACAAAGCCTGAATACTGAAACTGGTTACTATAATGAAGTAACACGTGACGACACAGGACCAGGCCAAGGCCACTGCGTCCCCAAAAGCTTGTGAAAGAGGATCTACTACATTGCTCCTATTGACGTTTTAAAGTACTGTTGTCTTGGAGCTGATCTCCTTAGGAGCCGTTTTCTCGTCTCTGAACAACCATCTGGAAACTTTAATGCAGAAAATGGAGCCGTTTGCATGCAGGAGGAGAAAGCAAAAGATCTTGTTTCCATTAAAACGTTATCACTGCTCTTTACCTAGGGACATTTGATATCCTACTTAGTGGCTGATTGATGTCGCTTCTCCCTGCAGTGTCTCATAAATCCTAAATAGAATTCTTCATCTTTGAATCTTTGTGCAAAACAAACTAAGTTTGTGGAAGAGAAATGAGAATGTTATCACCACATAGTGATTTAGTTTAAAATAGAAACCAAGCACTTTTTTTTCTCAGCTTTGTACAGAGTCGTCCAATAAAAGACATAGCGCTAAAATTCATTGCTGTGCTTGTGCCTTTACCACTGTTGGCACATTGCTGAGATAAAGGCGCAAGCAGCTCACAAGCTACTGAACTTTCAAGAAAGTTTATTGAAGTTTTTGTGAGGCTGCCATGTGATGAAGTAAGGAAAGATTGGAGCAGTAAACATGAGGTCTCATTTAAAAGCCAAAAGATGTCATCAGGAAAGTATCACCATCTGCTTCCTTTCCGAGAGCTGATTTCAGTCCCATTTTGTGTGGAGACACTGCTCTTTTACCGAATATATTTACTTAAAGCGAAGCGCACACAGACGGAGACCTGACCAGACAAATATTGACAGGGCTGAGCACGGCTGCAGCAGTGATTGGAAGGAGGCTGCAGTAAATGGAGTGTTGGCTGAAAATGTTGATGAAATGTCAAAAGAGACAATGTAGAGGAGGTTGGGGAATTACAAAATGTGTTTCAGATGGCAGCAGTGGGAGATGGAAATGTGGTGGGGAGAAAAAAAAAGGTGGCGGAGGGAGTGTAGGCTGGCTGGGAGCGATGGGACTCTGCCTGCATGCTTATCACTTCAGAAATGTCTGCTCCTCTGCACACCTTGCTCCACCTTTCTCGCTGTCTCTCTGCTTCTCACCCCAGGTGAAGTGGATCATTTGGGCCTAATAGAAACGGTTTGATTTGCTGTGCAGTTTTCTTTCACCGAGACAACCTCTGTCCCGGGGAGCTCGCTCATTCAGTGCCGCATTTAAGCCTCAGCTCTGCTTTTCTCTGCGTATTTTGAGCCACAGCAGTCATGGAGTACAACAATTTCATGAGTGTGTCATTGTTGCGGTAACATTTGGCGGGGCTGACGACCCTCCAGGGGGAGAGAAGATAATCAAATTCATGCCATGTAAACACGGGATTGTGCTTTAAAATATGACTCTGGTTTGTTTAACACCATGACATGCTTTCCATCAATTTTATTATCAAAGTGGCGATTCATAGTGTCATAAAAATGATCCGAGGGAAGTAGCAACAGCATGCTCATCATGAGCCTGTCATGCTACATTGAGCAATCCTGAGAAATACCGTGGGGTCGTCACGGATTTGGGACCAAAATGGCGGGGAGACATGTTGATGAGCAGAGGGCTGGTTAGCACGGAAAACCAGCACTTCTGTTGGCGGTTATTGGAAAACTACAAACGTTGTGCCAAACACGATGATAAGGTGGAGGGATGTCAGATGCAACATGAAACAGCAGGGATGTCTGCAGGGGTGTGATGTGGGAAGATTGAAATTTAAAGAAGAAAAAGAGCATAAGACGGCATGAGTCAGAAACATCGTACACTTTAATCATATTGATCGACGAATTACATTGTCATAGAGTTTGCATTTAGTATACTTAACTTCTGTAGCGAGTAACATATAAAGTCCTTGGTTTATCACTTGGAAATATGTAGTAATTTGGCAATGATATATAACTGCATCATGATGCTCAAATTCAGTTTTAAATGGAAATCGTTTAAATAAAATAAGTTAAGCAACTGGTAGGTAGCGACTCAAAGTAGATTAGATTAACTATTTCTTTATTCATTTGTCCCACAGCTGGGAAATCCCACACAATATGTAAATATTAATTCAGGCTCTACTTTATTGCACCCTGTTTATATAACCTCATGCAGTCAGTTTCAACTACATATACTACTCCGTGTGGGCTGTTATAAATTGCCCTTAGGGGATAAATAAAGTATTTTGAATAATGAATCTTGAACCTTGAATGGATTCCAAAGAGCTATTTTATTCCCAAAAGGAGTAAAAATAAGTAAAAAGCCAAAAATGTTTACTTGGGTTGATGAAAATTGTCTGTCCTTCCATCCTTCCTTCAAATATCTCTGTATCCGCTGTTAAGATCATATGAAGAACACAAAACATATTGTAGTCAAATTGTATGACCTGAACTAGATATATAGTTGGATTCACATATTTCCCATAATTAAACAAAACAAATAATGATTACTAGCTTCATGAAGTAAAATATAACAATTCTGATAATTAACTTATTGTAAAGATGTACCTAATAATGTAGTTATTCATAATCATTGTAATATCTAAGAAATTCCCCTCTAAAGATTTTGTTCTTTTTATCCTCTTTAGTCGGCACTAATTGTTCAGGTTTTCTTTTATTATATATAAGACTTAGAAAAAAAATGCGTATTGCCAGACAGTTATGAAACTAATTAGACCTGACTCTTTCAAGCAAGAAAAGTTTGGCACTTTCATGTTAGGTTGAGAATACGTGCTTAACTAAGTCAGCAGGGGGCAGTAGAGGAGACTGTGTATCTGAGCTCAGAGGAGCTCTTTATCCGTTATGGGCCTGCAAAACCTGTCAAATCAGAACAGAAATCTCACCTTTTGCATCAACCTTCCTTCTAATTATGGGTAAAAATGAGACTGTATTGCATTGTGATGGACTGCTGATGTCTCAATTCATGAGAGTCATGAGAGATTACATCCTAAATGTGTCTGTGTTCCTATCTAACTCTGATTTCTAATCAGAACAGTTTCTTTTTAATCACAAGAAAATGCAGCAGTTAAAACCCAAATACTTTAGCTCCTTGCTTTCACCTTCAGCTGCTCTTTGGGTTTGAGTATTTTCATGCACCTTCCAGCAGATTGCAGGCACGAGGCCAGGAAGACGAACAGCCTTTAAATGCAAATGACTGCTGCTGCTCTGGACCATATTTATCTGGAAACCCAATGAGACTGGACCTTAAAGTGGTGATTGGAGGAGGTGGGTGGAGGACAGATTCATTGCTCCATTCTCCATCCATCATCAGAGCACTGAGGTTGGAGAGGGAGAGGATGTGTAAGTCCAAGGTGAATTGCCTCAGGTAGCTGTAGTGGGGAGGGCTGAATACACACACTAGTTTAGTGAACTTCAAAGCACTCCAAACAAGCCGAGTTGGAAAGAAATGAAGCTGTCTGAGGAGTTTGTTTAATGTAGTCTTTTGTTCATTGGCAAAATGACTCCCCTCTGAAGATGATGTTCTCTGATGGTTGGACTTTGAAGAATTATTTATCCTCCGGCTGACGAGATCAGAGCTCAGAGCAGCACAATTTTGTGCCTTTTAGTGTTATATTCCTATTGTTACTTATTGTCTTAAATCATTATCTATATTCAAATGTATCTTAAGTCATCTGAACTTGCTTGTAGTAGTTTTGGAGATGTCACCTCCTTCTCAAAGATACTTCATCATTTCAGAACTCATTAAGATTGAACTTCTGATTTCTTTAGCCTTTTAGTCTACTGATTTTTTTTAGTTAGTTGCAACATGCATCTATGTGGTTTGTTTCAACCCTGTGACAAGTTTTTTGAGATGCTATTCGTCCGTGTGCGTGTGGATCTGCATGTGCGCATGTGTGTGCATCACAACCATGGGTGCAAACAGGCATTTGAAACTTAAAAGTTGGACAAGCAGCTTTGTAGCCCCGTGTGTGTTTGAATGCCAGGAGCCCCCCGCTGAGGACAGGGAATCAGCACACAATCCTGAAATCCTGATTAGGTCCTTGAAGGCATGCAGGACATGGGAAATCACAGCTTTGGCTGAAGAGGAAATTGTTTTTCTTTTTTCCAATGTGCATTCATTTAAAATATCTGCATCGGTGTATTTGCAATGCAGACTTCTCCACCTGTTGGGGTCACTAACGGGGCGCCATCTGTTTAACAGCAGGAGATGACTGATGATGTCAGGGCTGTTGGATGGAGTGTGGTGTGCAACAAGGAGAGTGCTGCATTAGTGGTTTTAAGAGGCTGAGGTCATTCCTGCAGCAAGAAAGGAAAAAGTTGAGCAGATGATAAATTTAATGATGGAGAGCTTCACTCCTGCTCAGTGTCTTTGAAAAAATCCTCCTTACTCCTCACCTGCAAAGGCAGAGCTGACCTTCATAAATCTTTTCAAGCCACCGTCTTATTTGAGAAGGAGACGATAGCATACTTAATTCTTCATCAGGCTGCTATCTTTATCGGAGACGGTGTGAAAGCTAAACTTGGCCTGCCTACTGATTATACAGTATTTCAAAGGACGGACACAGCTACCGTAATAACCTCTCTGGTGTGATTCTGAAGAATCCCTTCAACGCTGAGCAGTGGTGGTCGTTTTTGTTTTAACTGGAGAGTATCTGAGCTGGCGTTTCAGCCTTTCTTTTTTTTTTTCCTTTTGTTCATCTGACCTTCGATCACACTAATTGTCTAATGCCGGAGACATCGGGTCAGCCGGGTCGGGAGTTAAAAAGTGCGATGAGCTCTGCCACTGTGGCTCCGTGCCGCTGTCTGCATCTCAATAGCTGTTTGACGACTCGTTTCATCAAGCGCACACACATGCATACCGTGGAGGTTTAATGAAGTGAGGAAGGCTTTCGTCATACTTGCCAGCACTCTGCCACAACTTGAATAACGTTTAGGATTCATTGATCCACTCCTGCTGAAGGTGTTGATCCACATCTGCTGTTATCCTACGCTCCTTACAGACCGTGAATGCACCGCTGAAACACTTATCTCATTCTGGAGGTTATCACTAGCCCCGGGTGCTGAGGTGGATACAGATAAACGTGTTGCTTCAGTCCGCAAAGCAAAGACTGCAGGTGCTTTTTTCACAACCTGATAAACAGAGATGCTGGCAGTCTTTTAAATGAGAACTATGTGGCTGCTGGCTAACACAGACCTTCAGTGTGACATATAGAGGCAGGAAAAAACAAACTTGTTGGAATTGTCTGCATTTTTATAAAGTTTTGTTTTGAAATGGGAGGAGATCTTAACTTCATTTGTAACTCCGATAGAGACTGGAGGTCTGTTTCAGAAACTTGAACGTCTATAAGATATTCTTAAACATGTTCATGTTGTTTCTACAATGAAGAATTTGATGTGTAGGGGTGAATTATAACTTGTATTGAACAGATTAGAGGTTAAGACAGATTAGAGAAAGTTCATCTCACACAACACTGCAAAAATAAATGCTATTTGAATTAATAGAATAATTACATACACACAAATAGTTAGAAATATATGTGCATGATCAAAACCATATATATGAATTTAAGTATGATTATTGTCTCCTGCATGGATTTGACCATGCTGCATGATCAACCTAAAATAAAGTTCATGACAGTCGTCATAATTCCCAACTTTCTGTCAATCGTACAGTATAATAGGAAGGGTGTCTTGCACCTTGGTAGCAGCCGGATGACGTAATCGCGATGAAAGTGAAGATCAAAATAAATCCAGTGCCAAACGACTTCAGACAAAAATGAAAATCGATCTCTTGGAGAGGCTCTGTTGGCACCTGGCTTTAAACTGGCAGAGATGTGGGAAGAAGAAAAACACTCAATCCAAAACTAGATTGAACACGAGACACTAAGCTTTGGTTTGTTTGGTTTTTTGAACTTGAAGTATTTTCACACCAGATCTGTGATTTCACCTGTGCTATCATTTCAAGGAGGAGGCTGGAGTTATTGGCTTGATAAAAGCACCTCACCTCTCCTTTTCGAGTGTGTCATTGCAATATATCGCAATGACATTTCACACCCATTCCACTTTTAGCGACATCCATCCGTCCATTCCTCTGTCTTCTACACTTCTTCATCCAAGACGGGGGTGGGTAGGTTGAAGTTGAACCCCAGTCTCCAATCACATTGTGTGGAGGACATCTACCCAGAGATACATATAGAACACATATAAAACCTCAGGCCCAGAATCATCTTGGAAATCCTCTTTCATTAGGAATTTGCTAAATACTGACGAACCCCTACACC
>OMNM01065966.1:11309-22747 GCA_900302745.1 Parablennius parvicornis | reverse complement strand
CAGCTTTTTTTTTTTTTTTTTTTTTTTTTTAGCGCCAATATATATTTATGACTTTTGTAATTTGAACTTGAAATTACAGTTAGTTTTGATTAATTAATAATTCTATTGTTATAATTTTCATGTAGATTTCTGACTTTTGCCATCATTTCTAAACCTAATCCTGCTTTAATGATAAAAATGTGGTGATTTGTTCAATTTCTCAAGTATCTCTGATGAGTTTTCTCTACATTTCAGAGTATTTCAGTAGCTTAAAGCCAGTGAACATCCAAGTTCTGATTCCTCTTGAATTGTGTGCAAAAGTGGACGAGTTAAGAGCAACTTTGATGAAATGACCGAGAGCTCGTTCTTGGCCCGTCAAACACCTCCAACATCATCAACGAGGCCTCCGATCCAGTTTATTAACCCTCCTCTTCCACACCATCACTCTCATCCATCCATCTTTTCTTATCATCCCCAGGCTTCCTTCTGAAAGTGCTCATTTTTTTCCCCCCACATCTTGGGGGAGAAAAAAAAAAAAAACTCCCTTCACCAGCCACATTTGTGAGCCGGTTTCAAAACAAAGATGCTTGACCACCATCTGTGCATTTTTTTCTGCTTTCCCCTTCTGGTAATGTTCTTTATTCCCAGCCTCCATTGAGATTCATTTTCAAGCAAACTCACTTCAACAAATGCAATGAATGTGTAATTGAATAATTTTCTTATGGGACACAGCGGCATAATGTGTAATTTCCTCCAGCAAACGCTGTGCCACCATGCTGTTTTGTAATATGCTCTCACTCAATCGTCAGCGCGCCCTGGAGTTGCATCTCCAATCGCAACAATATGAATAAACACCCCAAGTGGGCAATGGTGGAGAACAATCTGATACAATCCCATCTTTTATTTGTCTCCATATATCTTGTGATTTTTCCTTTCCTTCCTCTTTCCCTCCCGCCAATATTCCGACAATTAAAATCGCACAAATGTACTTAATTAACTGCAATAACATACACTTAACTATCTGTTACTGGAAGTGTAATGAACCTTGAAGTAATGGAAGAAAGTCAAGCTTGTTGCATCAGTTTGTCTGCGGGTGTGTGAGAATAGAGGGAGGGGTTCATTGAGATGACATGTGCATGAGCTGGTCTCGGTGATTGAGGGTTCATCAGGTAGTTAATTTGCTCGTGAGCGTTGTGACTCCTGTGAGTGATGGCCGTTTGGATGATAGCGCCGAGTGGAGTAACAACCGGCTGCTGCAGAGAAATCTCGTTACCCGACTGTCACCCAACGCGTCGGCCTCGTTTGTAATTAGCAGCAGGATAGGAATTTATAGGAGTTCCGTCTTGAAGTGCCACTTGTTTCATTCGTTTATTGATGCTCATTTTGTGGTTTTCGCTCGCAGAGAATAAAAAAAGACATCGCGGTATGGAATTTATGGCTTCAACATAAAAACCGGATAAAAAACATTCAGCCTTACTCATCAAAATATGTTACGCTGGATATATATATTTTATGAGACACTTCAGCAGTCATTAAGTACCAGGATCACTGCTCCAGTGTCTTCATGGATTTTGTGGCTGTGATCCAAACAAACATACAGCACACAGAAACCAGTACAAACACTTTGTGAGATTTTCTGAAACTTTAAGGCATAATTTATTAGAAAAATCGAATTACCTCAGAGATTTCCCTGTAGGGTTAAAAGCAAGCCAACAACCTCTGCCCAAGTCTTTTAGCCTGTAATACCACTTTATACCACAAGATGGTGCAGCGACTTGCACTCGAGGTTTGTAAGCCAATCAACTTGCCCCAAATAAAAGTTTGTACGAACAATTCATGCCACACAATGCCGAAGTACTCTTAGTGTTTAGTCCTTTCTTTGATTGTAAGAATATTTAGATAAACATGTTATAATTGACAATTGTTTTAGTGATAACATTATTATTTGCGATAAATACAAACACATAAGTACATGATGTTTATGTCTTATGTGTAAAATAATCACTTTCTTTCATATTTAAGATTCAGTCAATTAGGATTTCCAGAACATTAACACACACATTAACACAAATGTAGTTTATTTAAATTTAGTCAGTCTTTTTGCAATATGTAGGGTATATCCTGCATGTCGATATTGTGATAATGTTAAATCTGACAAACATTGTCCAGCAGGATGCACCTTGGACACGTCGCCAGTCTTTCACAAGGCAAACACATATAGACAGACAAACAACCACACACACACACTCACATTTACACGAAGGGGAAATTTAGCATCACCGATTGACCTCACATGCCTGTTTTTGGACTATGTGAAGAAACCGGTGTACTCGGGAGAATATGCAAACTCCTCACAGAAAGGCCCCAGGCCGTACTTGTGCCTTGATTACAACACTATTAAATACAACAGCTCAAACTCTTCTCGTCTCTAGGCTGAAAATGAAACTTCCAGAAGCCTGAGAGCTGCCTAGATACTAGAGCGATTCACCACCGCTGCCGTAAAACACCGAGAAGTGCACCAATGTGGTTTTACTAAAAACTTCCATACTGCGCCTTTGAGGGAAAGAAGACGCATGCATGCAGTTGTATTTTCATTTTTGTTGTGCTCCCCGCAGCGTGATGGATGGACAGACAGTGGTGTATATGTCTAATTATCATTAGCCTCCTGGAGAGGGAAGAAAGTCGTAATGGGGACTCTTATTACTGCGAGGCCTTCATCAGCAAATAGCTGTCCTCCTGCTGTTCTGCTCAGCCAACGCCGAGATGACCGTCTGTCTTTCACAGAAGTCCAGATACGAGCGCGGAAGCTCTGTTATTGCAGCACAAAGGCTGATTTGTGTGTAATTCTGCTAATTTAGATGAAAGTCTTGCGCTTCAGTGTTCCTCCCTTTTGTGAAGACTGTGAAAGTGATTGGGAGAGAGTGGTACAATTGAATTTGTGTAAATGTGTGTACAGCTCTAAATTATGTAAAAGATTTAACATAAGTGTTTCTTCCAACACATCTATCCAGGAAGTCTATCTATCTATCTATCTGTCTATCTGTCTATCTGTCTATCTGTCTGTCTGTCTGTCTGTCTGTCTGTCTGTCTGTCTGTCTGTCTGTCTGTCTGTCTGTCTGTCTGTCTGTCTGTCTGTCTGTCTGTCTTTATACCATTTACATTTGTTTCTTTCATGATTCTTCTTAAATGTTTCATCTGCATTTTTAAAAAACCTAAAAGTAATTGAGTTAGATGACATGGATGTTCCCTTTTGAGTTTATTTCATGGTATAAATCCTCCATTTCTAGAGCTTGTCACAAGCTTTCAGTTTATTTTGTTTTCCTTACCATTTGTTTTTAGCTCACAAGATTGAGAAATACATGTACAATCCCGATTTAGCTGTTTATTACCATCAACACAGCGGTCTGACATGTGAAGGTTTGCTTACATTTCGACTAATTTTCTCATGAATATTAAAGAGGGGGAGAAATCAAGTCTAAACGCATCAAATTGCTCCTCTTCCTGCTGTGTTGATTCTTCTTTGACCACAAATTGGAGGGGCGTGGCTGATTGTTTGCTATTAGCATAGTTAGTGCTCATTAAAACACTACATGAGAGCAGGTGCTGGGCCAATCCTCTCATAATGCATGGTCGTCTTGCAGGGATCGTCAACGACAAAGAAATAGAAATAGGAGCACAAATCAGGATTTTTCTTCATTTCTATGTATTTATTAAAACTGTCTGATATCTAGCTTGTTCTTCTTATTTATAGAACACCGGGAGCTGAATATTAGGGAAAAATAAAGTCTCATATTTGGATCAATACAATATATATAGTTTTGGTCAGTTGTTGCAACTTCGAGTAAAGAAAATCTTGGAGAAAAAAATGCAAACTACCTCATAAATTTTCAAATAAAAACTAATAGGTTATTGAAGTCTCAAAAAAAAAAAAAAAAAAAGATCCATACAATTCAGTAGCCCCTATGGAAACCCAAATTTCAAGCTTTATAACTGTGACCTGTCTAGATATTAGTAGGTTTCTTCACGTATAATGAAGTTTTAGTTTATTCCGATATTTATGAATTTTATTTCTGTCAATGGCAGTGTTTTTATATTCATGGAGTTAAACACTTGTGCGTACATGTACATCAAGGTATTTCTCCTAATCTTAGTGACTAATTCATAATTCACAGTTAATCATCAGATACACACCTTGTATCTTTCCCCCTAAATAATTTATAGCTGCAGTGTGGCATGTTGTGAAAGGACCTGCGCAGGTATTCATGCGTTCACTTGAAGCCAGACTTGTGATGTCAGCTGATGTAAGACACGAGTGTTTCTTCGTTTTCAGCATCTTGAAAGAGTTCATGTCATGCTGTTTTTACACCTGTCTTGCACTCCAACCATATATTTTGTCAATCTAACAGAGATGATTTAGTTACGGGTGGCAGTAACAAGAGGCTGGATTCAAACCTGATTGAAAGTGAGGGTCAAAATAAAGGTCTTTTCAGTGTTGGAACAGCGTGAAGCTTGCTCGGGGGTACGCATATTCTCGTAGCACATCCTCTATAAATAGCTTTCTTTCTATGCAGCCTTTCTAAACAGGCACGTAGGATACATCTGGCCTGTGGCTGGTTTGAGCTCCAGAAGGATATCAAAGGGACGAGAGACAAAAGATGTGATCTCTGGAAGCAGCGCTCACCTGCTGCTCCTCATGAGACTTGTCAGGCAATGGTCTTGTTGTGTCTTTACGGTAGATGTCTGACATAAGCCACTCAGCATTTGCAAAATCTTTCCTTGTGTGTAGCGATGTGCTAATTTAAACGTCACAGCGAGCACTTCACACTGTTGCGGCGATCTTTTTTTTGCGACGTTCTGCCTCAGGTTTTGCCCCATTAATTATCACATCGAGAGCTATAAACCAAGCCCTGCGTTCAGCACGCCAGCTCAGCTCACCTGAGTATACATGCGCCTGCTATATCGACCGTTCTATTGAGTCATTAAAGAGTGGAGGTGCCCGGAGGGCTGTGTCTGCGTTATGTGTGTGTGTGTGTGTGTGTGTGCAAAGAGGATAAAAGTTTGTGTAAGTGCAGTTTGTGGCTATATTCAGATAGGATCTGGGGTTTATTTGGTGTGTTCTTAGTCAGCACGATGGCTTCTTCGATAAATCTAAATGGACCGTTTGTCTCCCGTGCTATCTCAGTGGCATCTGATCGGACACGTACACTGTACTCTTGGCGTGCTGACACGCACTTTCCTACCAAGATAGACAAAACACAGAGAGCTGGATGCATTCAAACTCACTGAATTTTTCAGTTCAGTTCACAAATACAGATTTAGACTGATTATATGAAGATACTGTAAAGGATGAAGCCAAAAATTCTTGTGTGGTCTAATCTATTGACTTATCAGGTACTTCATGCGTAATAAAATGAGACAGAAACAAGTTTTGAACTGAATGGAGTCTGATTTCTGCAGTGATTTCTGATGGGAGTCCCAGCTTGGATGAGCAGGATAGGAGTGGGAACAACTATGTTGTATTATTTAGAGACAGTGGTACTGACAAAAGGACTGGAGGTGAGTAGTGGAGGTGGCACAGCTGATGAGGCTCATTGAACATAACTTTACACTTTTCTTTGTATTTGGCCAGTAAGTTGACTCACAGTGGCTAATTCTGGAGATTGAATGCATGAAGTTAATTCCAGTACTGTGATGTTTACAGTTTGTGTGCGCACGACAACGTTTCAAGTGAAAATGTATCATTTTTGCGTTTCCGTACCAGAAAACTTTCACGTTACATGGCAACGTATTGAAAATGGTGTCCGCGCTGTTTGTTTTTATACTGAAACCACACACGGGCGAACACACACACACACACACACACACACAGAACAATGTGCTATAAATATTGTATAGAGAATTAGAATGCTATCACCGTGACTCTCAACTATAAAACAACCAGGTTCCAGGATAATATGGACTGGGAGCCAGGACATTATCCATCTACTTGTGCATATGCAGAAGAACTATTCCCTTTGGCTGTGGTGCACATGCAGCATTTCCGAAAAGTTGCATGTTCCCGCTAACAAAATTTGCTTTTTGAATGGCTCTGAGCATCATTGTTTGAACACAGGTGTCAGGTGAACGGGGCTTGAGCCGATATGCATGTCTTTGGATTGGATGATGCCCTGAAGAAAAACCCACACAAGCACAGGGAGAACATGCAAACTCACCACAAAATGAAACCCAGGTCTTCTAACTGAAGCAAGACCACTGCGCAACTCTCAATGTGACACACACAGCTCCGTCTGTGCAAATATTTTAAATATGACGACAAGCCCAGATATCCAGCCTGGGTCTTGAAATCTTGGATAACAAAGACTACAGTAAGGCGTTGTGCAACAGATGGTTTGTCCTCCACAGGGTCCTGATCTCAGCTTCATGGATTCATTCTGGGATCTCACACAGCGAGAAGACACTGAGACTGAGCCTCGTGACTACATCACATTTATTTCCTCACAAAAGAATATTTTTAAAAAGAGGGAAAAAAAAGAGAACTGCAGCCCTCAGATGAAGCAGTTGTGAAGTGAGAGAAAGCTCAAATTAAGCTTAGTAGGTAATTCAGGCAATAAAAGCAGAGCACTTGCTAACAATGTTCTGGTCGGCTCCCACTGTTGCCATTCTGATCGTTTCTACAGAAAACATTGTAAAGCTGTTGATAAACACAAGCACTCGGAACGAGCTCCAGCTTTCTTTTCGAGGTTACCACGGAGACGAGTACCACTCCAAGATTTGTATGAGTGCTATTTGAAAAGAGGAGATGTGATGACAGCAGCTTTTGGGGATTTGATGGGTTTTTTTTTTTTTCAATCTTTTTAAAAAGATTCTGAGCAAAAATCATTTTGGCTAATATGCTTAGTGAGCAGATCAAATGTGTTTTCAGAGCTTATAAAATGAGCAGTGCCACTGATTGGGTGAAACACTGTTCTTTTCCATATGTAGAGATAATTAGATGGATATATCCACATGTATTCCTCATTAAAACCAAGTTTTCCAAGATGCTTGACGTAGACTACCTGGAAAACCGGAGCTGTTGTAAACAGAATTATCGTGAACCCATAGTATGAAGCTTAGAACACAGTTTTAACTTTTATCTGCTCAAAACTTTTAAAGAATGTAATGTTGATTTATGTCTGACACTTACATGAACTACACTCAAGTTCAAATCAAAGCACTTAGTTAAGGTCAGATAAAGACACAATCCTCTAACTTTTGTGGGAAAAGGTTTTTAGCAACAATTTGTAGACCAACACTCCAGCTGCACACATGCTGGTGTCAAACTGGCTTTTTGTGCATCATTTACCAAAATGTTTATCTCATCTCCTTTTCATCAAATCACTCAATGAGAACATTTATGTAAATATCAGCTGACTCGGCTTTTCTCTGCGTCTTTCCGTCTGCGTTTACCAGATAACAGCAGATATCTAATGTCAGATCTTTTTCTTCTTGAGGGCTCACATTCGGAGGGAAATTGCACTTCAGCCAAGAGATCATTCATTGACATTAATACATAACTGGCAGCCTTCCTACTTCCTGTTTGACTTTTCTGTAGACTTTATATGCTCTCTGTTGACATCAAAAATAGATATTTTTGCCTTTTAAACATTGATTGAACTTGATAAAGAACCTAAATTATGTGATTCAGCAATTTTGAGACTAACACCACAGCTCAGATGCCTTGATGCAGTTATCTTGTACTTTGCCGTCCACTGTTTCTGTTGGACACACTTAGGTTTTGAGTAGAGATGCACCGATACAGACACAAGTATCTGGCATTGGGTCCGATACTGCACGGAGTAATGATAGTCATGAAAGCTCCCTGATACAAGCCAGAGAGTATTACATGATGTCACCCACGGGCATCAGCAGCAGGAGAGTTTTTTAATGTGAAGATGACAAAATTAAGACCGACTGAAAATGATGTTCTACCAAAATATGAAGAGGATGTGAAAGCTAATATGTACACCAGCAGCTTAATCACCAGAGACATTCGTACCAGAAGTTATATGGATATCTCATTAGTTTAACTGCTCACTGGATCCAGGAGGACATGCTACATGCTACATGCTACATGTTACATGCTACATGCAGCAGCACAGAGCCTTTACATATTGTTTGTGTTACATGTTTGTGTATGGAGTATATATTAGTCTTTATGGCCGTTAATTGCTCATATCTGTACTCCGTATCCTTAAGTAGCTAAAGGTTTGTACTCGTACTGGTACCCGTCATCTAAAAAAGGTATAATCAGTGTGTCTACTTTAATGGTCATTATTGCCATTGAAGAAGCTTGTTACCATGGTACGGGTCCTGTGCTCCTTCTGTCCTCAGCTGCAGAGGTCATAGAGGGAAAAAAAAGTTTCCTCGTCTGGTATGTAGATATCAATCTGACTGTGTTTGAGTTGTTGTGTCTGTTCTGATTAAATGTTCCATCACTCTGCTCAGCTCCCCCACCTTCATTTAATTGAGTGGGCCGGAGAAACGTTCAAATATCATTACACTCCCGCAACAGTTTCCATACAGTTACCTCTCTGCACATCTGCTCACTCTGGCCCTGGCCGGCAGTGTCACTCCTCAGTGTGCACATGTGCTGGCGGGGTGATTGTTCCATCGTGGTTTGTCTACACATTGCAATCTGTCAGAGCTTGGATAACAGCATTGTTTGCCTCTTTTTTTTTTCTTTATGATCATTTGTGAAAAAGCAGTTTCTTACAGTCGCATATTGCGTACATGTGTGCATAGGTTTGATTGTTATGTTTTATTGATCTTCGAAGGGAGATCCTCAAGCAGATGCTGGGATAAGAGGTTTAGGTCATCTCCTGCTCAGCCAGCCCAGCATCTTCTTTCTCTGGCGAGACTAGGATGAGAACATAGTTCAAGATTTCCCCACTGCACATATTAACATCATTCTGTTTGATGAAGCCGTTGGCTTTCAGCTTCAGATCCATTTAAGATTACACTTTTACAAAGAAGGTGAACAGTGAAAAATTAAAAGCCACAATCTTGATGCTGGTATGCTGCCTTGCGTTGCCTGTAAATTAATATCGGCCTCATTGTCTTGACAGTTGCTGCTGTGTCCCGAGTTGACATCAGCTCATGCAAACGTGATCCAATTCAAGAAACCGCAACAGTCTGAGCTTTTATCCTCATAGGCATTACTTAAAATACATTTGAACTCATTACTTCACCCTGTTGTCAGGTCCAATGTAATACCCAAACACTGTAAGACTGTAATGGAAAATAAGGGCAAATAAGTTCCCTTTGCAATCAACAGCGTCTCGTCCTATGCTCTTAAATGTATAACAAAAAAACACCAATAGTGGTGGGACATGCAAGCTTCAGTGTTCTGGCATTTTAAACATTGAAACTTTTCTGAAACACAAATGCTGGCGTTTTTTTCAGACAGTCGTCATTGTGTAAACAGGGGCTCAGAGTCAAACTATCTTTCTGTTGCTCTCCTTCAATTCTGCTGCGAGTCATAACAAGGAAAACATTGCTGGATGATAAATTATAATGAAATTACGTGACAATGACCAGATACTATGGTGAGTACATAATCTGTTTCGAAGCTGCTTTAAAAAAAAGATAAAAAATTAAGCATATACCCACTTCTTCAGGGACTACCACCCCTGGTATGCACCATAATATTTACAGTATAAGTTACATGATCAGTCAAATAAGTAAGAAAACAGACTTATGGTCCTGTAATTACAACACCTGGTTTTGACCTGGTCTCGTTTTCCAAGTCATGATGTGTGTGTGTGTGTTTTTTTTTAAATCACTTAAATGTCTTCGTTGTCACATAGGGACTTACACAGTATGGTGTCAAATGTCTTTTTACATTAAAACAATGTATGGGTGGAATAAAGTTCTATCCCAAGTCTGTGTAATCTAATTCTTTGAAGCGTTTTGCTTATCTGATTGCAGTGCCGCCTTGCTGTAAGTCTGTGTGTGTGTGCATCGTAATGTGTTTGGCACAGAAGTAGAGACGTTGGCCTCGTGCCTCATTCAGCTGGTTTTCTTCCCTTCCTGATGGGAGTGTGGCAGACTGTGACGTCACGTCTTGTTCAATTACTTCCAGGCGGGAGTTTATTCAGCCCCGCCGGTCCTCCCTAGAGACGTACTGATCTCTACTCCCTCCCTCCACCTCTGGCCTTGGGTGCACTTTTGCACATCCATCTCCTCCCACGTCCTGCCCTCCTTCTCTCTGACTCGCACAGCATCGTCTCTTGGCAGCGTCCGACAGTGAAAACCTAACTCATGTTAGTAGCTTTCAAAAACGAGTCCACGTGGAAATTCCCACATGGGTCTTCGTGTTGACACGACAATATGGAAGCCTTGAGAGAAGCCTGTAATTCAAGCCCGCAAACACATGTTAGAATAATACCTCAAGGACGCCGGTCATGATGGCTGATCGCGTGATTAATGATCGTCCTTGAGGACAGCTTGTTTATGATATGATTTACCAAACTCGCAGAGCATCGGCTCGGCTCGCACTGGGCTTGCATGTTAATTAATTACAGATAGGCTGATTGCGGTGGAGTTGATTGCTTCACCTTGCTCCCAGCTTATAGGAAGAGCTTTATCAGCGCTGTGCGTAGTCTTTATGACAGAGCTATTTACTGCTGGCAGTTTCCCCTCAGTCTGTGGGGAATGTTTACATCCCAGTACAGAGATGTATCCATCCCGAAGTCTCACGCCACATCTCTCCCTCCCTTTATTTCATCTTAGAAAAATATCTCTGATATATATCTGGACCTCTTGCATCGTAAATCCCCCCGACAGACTTAGATGATAAGTGCCTACGAGGGAAAAGTGGATCGATAAAAGTTTAGGCAGTTATACTTTGCTGTGAGTTTATGCTTTTCTATGGCATACTGCTTTAATGCTTCTAGCCTGAGCTACACATGCTGTCATCTAATAGCCATAAACAATCATCTTTATGAATGATAAGACTCAGGTTTAAAAAAGCTGAAACCCCTGTTTTCTTAGGTCACCACCCTCTTCCATGTAAAGCTCTCCACACTGTTATTCAGCAGCTTATGAGTTGCCCCTCCCTTCAACCCACTCTCCATTTTTTTTGCCATCTGCTTTGAAATTAATGCACATGTTGGAAAGTAGGCTAAATCCAGAGTGACAGCTTTTTTTTTTTTTTTCCTCCCCTCACTCCTATTTTTAAAGAGGTGCCGCAGGCACCAGCCAACTGCGTGGGCGATGGAGAAGAGAGAGCTGGTTCATCAAGCTGCTTCTGCCTCTTAGATTCTCTCACCTGTGCCCTCTGGGACGCTCCTGAAACCATCGCTCATCGCATCGCTTCAGCTGCCTGTGTTGCTTTTTTCACTGATTCCTCGAGTTGTCGGACATGTTTATGCCATGGTTTGGTTTTCACGATTGTGGTGCTTCGACTATAACTCCGATTT
>OMNM01065965.1:21208-33108 GCA_900302745.1 Parablennius parvicornis | reverse complement strand
CCAGCGGCTCCGCGGGGGCGCGCTCCCCCAGCTGGCGCGTGCACGAACAGCAATGATTGGATGGTGGGTTTTTTTTCCTCCCCCTACATTTATATGCACGGCAGCTGGCACCTGAAATGTCTGAACCAAGGGCGGAAACTCCGTAGGAGAGAGAGAGGGCGCATTAAAAAAGAGAACATTCTTCAGAGTTGTTGTTGGGTGGTTCCACCGGTATTTCACTGAGAAGGATGCTGGACACTTGATGCACATTTGTCTCACTGTTTTAACACATTTAGAAATGTATTGATTCAAGTGCTCTCATATCATGTTATTAAATAGTATAAAATTTCACATTCTCTCAGATGAAAATGATCATGTCCATCCACTGATGCATTTGAGTGACCCGGGAAAATCAATGTGTGCATTTTGTTTTTGTGTTATCCATCTTACACGACAGTCTTCAACAGTCTCCAACAGTCCTCAATAATCACTGACACTCCCCAACAGTCCTCACAGTTTCCATAGTCCTCAACTGTCCATTCATCAATTCACTCACCAGTGATATGGGCTGCCAAAAGGGGCATCTAATCCAATATACAAGAAAACGTATTTTTCTGATCAGACAAAAGCGCTGAACTAATTTAAAATCATAATCTGTTAGTAAAAAGAAACTGTTTTCATATTTGAGGAACTTGATGCTGAGTTTTCCCAAAATATATAAGTATGACGATATATTCTAACCGGTTCATACACACAGTGATTTACTGTCATTCAAAGAGATATTTTTACACAACTGGAAAAAAAAAAAAAAAAAAAAAAACCTTTCGATTACAGGAACTAATCAAAAAAAAAATAACTCAGAGGAACTTTATCAAACCAAACCAGTTTCAAACATTGTGCTTTCAGATTTTTCAGTTTCTGCTCCTGTTCTCTTCACTAAAATTCACAGAAAGAACAAGTAACATTTACTATTTTGGTCACAAGTTTCTTTCTTTAAAAAGTACTATCCAGACCATGAGATGAAAATGAAATTTGCTCTCCCTGTAGATTGAAACAGTCACACAGTTCACAATGCTGTACAATTCACACATCAGGTCTTCTCAGATATCTTTCTGCTTCGGTCTGCTCAGTGTCTTGTTAGTAAAATATCTAGTGATGCAAAATAAGACATATCTGTATGAAAATGTTATTCTTTATATACTGTATTTATCTTTTTACTGGAGGTATTAAAAGACTTTCTTGTTTCATTTCCCCTGACGTCTAAGCAAAAGGAAGTGAAATTTTGAGGTTGAAGAGGTGGGATTCTATTGTTGTTACAAGGCTTTCTTGTAATAATTATGAAATGAAGTTACTCAAGTGAAATCAAGTCAAGTTTATTTTTTCATAGTTCAACATGGCTATTAAAATCATCAAAACTATTTCCTGTAAAGCATTAATTAAGTTCTATGTTCTATCAAAAGAAACATATTTACAATACTGTCATAAAAAGAAGGAACATGGAATGGCAATACAACAACTTGTAAAGTGAAAAGAGGCTAAAAACCAATAATATCCCTGCTTTTATAAAAGAGAAAAAAAATAGAATAATACACATTATTTTGTTGTATCTGTGATACCATCAGTCAAATGGTAAATGTGTCAAAAATAGGTCAAGGGACAAGAAATTAATATTATCCTGTAGTTAAAAAGCAGGGTACATAAAACCTTCACTCATCTTATTGTCATAAGATTTGATGTTATCTGATGAGAGCGCCATCCTCATTCGGTTCCAGAACAGTGGTTGAGCTCTTGGGTTTCTGGGCCAGGACAGCACCGACTTCTTGCACAGCCTCCTCCTCAGCTGGAGGTACTTCAGTTTGGGAAACATCTCATCCAACAGGATGAGCACGGCTGCATCCACCTGGTTCAGGTAGAATCAGAGATAATATTATTTAGGGTAAAAAGAATCAGAACAGAAATCATTTATTGGAGTTGTTTAAGGACAGCTCACAGAGGCAGTTCAAACATTAAGTAGTTAATTAAAAAGTAATTACTACAGTGCATTTCTTGTAATTGTTCAAGTGTAATTAGCATTTGAATTCCTAACAATGTTAATCATTGCATTTCTCTCTGCTGTCCTCTGGCAGGAGGTACCACAGTCTGAAGTCCAGAACAACCAGGTTCTGCAACAGCTTCATTCGTCAGGCTACAAGATTCATGAAGTGCAAATAAATCTGCTGTCAGATCTGAGGATGATGCAATAATCCCATAGAATAATTGATAAAATCTATTTATCATAAATCCAGTGCAACTCCAGTTTTTGTGATCAGAGTTTTGAATGTGTGTTTTTATATATTTCAATGTTTGGTTTTATGCTTTATTGTTCTTATTTTTCTAGTTTTTCTCAGTCACTTTAAAATACTATGTTGAGCCTTTTGTTAAAAAAAATTTAGTTCTTGTAATATGCATGCGATGTGTATGTGTGAATGACAACGAAGCTATATCTATCTTTATATAAGTTCATAGGTCGTATAAGTAAGGTGAAGACAAATAAGATATCGACTGACTGTGAGGACATTGATATGATGGTGGTTAAAAAAAAGAAGAGAGGTTTTTAAAACCTCTTAAATATCTGTACAACGTATCCCTCCAAACCAGTACTTTTACCCACAGTATGAAAAGTTACACCTGTTTTCAAAACTGCAAGCAAACACCACTTCACTAACTATCGACCTGCCTCACTTCTTCAAAATCTTACAAAAACTCTTTATTAACCAAACTATATAAAATCACTGACAAACACAACTTACTCAGAAAAAAAGGATTCAGGATCAACATACATAACATCACTAGCACTGATAGATTCAGTGAAGGAAAATACAAATCTATTAGAGAGAAAACAGTAGGCTACACCGTCGGAATTTTCCTGGACCTGACAAAAGCCTTCCGCACCATAAATCACACACACGAAAATAATTCAATAAACTGCAACAATATGGCATCAGGAGCAATGTGTTGGATTGTCTGAGGAGTTATTGAACTAACAAAAAACACTTTGTGAAGATTGGCCATTGTTGCGCTACTTGTTTGGACATCACGTGTAGCGTCCCCTAGTGGTTAGTTTTGGGCCCTAAATCATTGATTCTTAATATTAATGATACATGTAAGGTGTCACACATCGTAATCATGTTGATATTTGCTGATGACACCAATATGTTCTGTTCCAGTAATGATCTGCCGTCATTAATAAAGAGGGTCATTACATAATTACAAAAAAAAAAAAAAAAAAATCGAATGTTTGGCTAAACGGAAATAAATCATGATAATTTTAATACAACAAAATTAACACTTTTTGGGTATAGTAAAACAAGCACGTAAATACATAATCAGATAGAGGGGATCAACACTGAAAAGTAATTAAAATCAGATTCTTGGGGTCATAATAGATGAACGTTGACTGTTCTGTACTGTGCAGAGTGCAGAGGTCTGGGGCAATAAAGACAGAAATATAAAACATATATTAGTTACTCTACAAAGGAAACCAGTACGGCTCAATAATGGAGCAGGATATAGAGATCACACAAATTCATCATTCTGGGAGTCAAACACACACAATTCTAAGGATCTGGTATAATTACAGACAGCACAAACACTATTCAAAGCAACAACAACAACAAAAGAAAACACCTGCAACTAGCAAATATTCAAAAATGATTCATTGAGTGAGTTTATAATCTAAGGAAACAATATATTGCTAAGACTATATGTCTGCACAGCAAGGATATAGTTTTGTATTTCTGTATGTGGTGCAAAACTATGGAGCAGTCTGAATGAGAATCTTAACAAATGTCCAAACATATAACAGTTTAAAAAGAAATATAGATAAATAAGTGGGTGGTAAATTGGTAGATTTAAAAACATACTTCTCCCCCACTCCTTTTTGGACATGCAACCTAATTATATTGTTCTGTTGTGCTTTTATTTATTCAGTTTGTTCGGTGAGATATCTTTTAGTTGATTGTGGGTTTATTTGATTTTGCACGTTTAAAAGCATTCAAAAAAAAAACAAAACAACCTAAAATGTTTTTTTAAGATAGAAGGAATGCCCTGTAAAGAAATAAATTGAATGTGTGGTTAATAAATATGTGTCTGGTAACAGTAATGAACAGAACGGCAGCAGGAGCTCTTACTAAGACAAGAAAAATTCTAAATCATGATTTACCATGCATAAATCAGGTAAATTTTTAGAATATATAATATATATGTTTGGGGTTTTTGGTCATATTTCCGTGAGTTTGCAAGAAGCCACTTCAGGCATCAAGTTTTGATTAAAAAGTTCCCTGTGGTGAGGGTTGACAGAAGAATGTACAAAAAAAAATCTAAACTGACACCATGAAAAAGCATGAAAACATAAAAGGTACTTTTACTCACCTTCTCATCCAGAAGCCTTTGCTGAACCATGAAAAAGGCCTGTCGAATCACTCCAGGCATGGCTTCACTTCCACTGACGCCCTTCGACAGCACAAACACAGTCTTCAGACTGTTGTGGACGGCATTATGTAGATTATCGATGCAGGAAAGTCCAGGGATCCAGTCTCTTTCCTCCAAGCAGAGACAGAATTTCCTGTGGCCAGAGTTTTCCAGACGGAGGGTTAACTCGTTGTAAACCCAGTCCCTCACAGCCTCGTTGCTTGTGTCAAACACCACGAAGGCATCATAAAGATAACTGGAATTCAAACCCGGCAGCTGGGAGTAGCCTTTGTGTCCTGCCCAGAGCACCTGCATGCAATACCACATATCCCAGCCATAGAGGTGCTTCAACAGAGGAAGAACGGTGAACATCACAGCAAAGAAAGAGCTGACGAGGAAGGCCGAGCTACCATAAATGTCCTGGCAGGAACGCTGGTCGTTGGACAGGATACTGTGTCCTTCCTGAGATTCGGGAAATCCACAAAGCACTTGTGTGGTCAAATAAGGGATATTTAGTGGCGTGGTACGCAGGAAGTCAGCGAACCAGGAAGAGTCACAATCGCATTTGAAGGGGTTGACATGCAGGGTGAGATCCTGAAGACCGCTGCCATTTTTAAAGGGGGCGGGGAGACGCTGATGATTCAACTCTTTGATTTGATTGTGGCTGAGATACAGAGATTGTAAAGAGTCCGCCTTACTGAAGAAATCCTCTGGAATAAAACTGATGTGGTTGTGACTGAGGTCCAGGACAGTAAAATTGACTCCAAATACTGTTTCCCTCAGAGGCAAAAAATAGAGAAAGTTTTTACTCAAGTTCAAATGGCAAAGACTGCTGAGTACCGAGATGTTTTGCCATGGAAAATAATTGAGCTTATTGTTACTGATTGTGAGGCCTTGGATGCTTCCTGGGAGGTTACACAGCACTTCAGGAGAGACCGATATCAGGTGATTGTTGGAGATGTCCAGGTAAATGAGGTTTGTCAGGTTTTGGAAGAAATAAGTGTACTTGCCTTCAGACTGCCACAATATATCGAGATGATTTCCGCTGAAGTAGAGGTACTTCAGTGAATTGCTGATTAGTCGTCGATCTACTCTCATCCCAATACCATTGTTCGCCATACTGAGGACTTCCAGGTTGATCAGACTTTGAAGAAACTCAAAACGATGGCCCATGCCTCGCATTTGGAAATGAAACTCATTGTTGCCAATGTCCAAAACCTTAAGAGTGGATTTGAGTTCACTGAACGCTTCCCTATAATACAAATCAAGCCTATTGTATGACAAGTTAAGAAATGTCACTTTATTCAAGTTATTAAACAGCCCTCCCTTTATTGCCTGGTTCATATAATTGAAGGACAGGTCTAAACAAACAACATTTTCCATGTTTAAAAACATATCTTTGTTGAGGAAGAGAATATCATTCTGAGAGAGGTCCAACATGAGGTTATTTTGGCAAACCTGTCTTCTGAAGTCCCAAAGTGAACACACAATAGTTGAATTCCTTTGGAGGTTACAATCATCAATTGGAATTTCTGACATATTGTCCTCCAATACTTCTCGGACTTTTGGTTGGTTGGATTCCCAGATGTTACTTTCTGCTGATGATTCTCGTTCTCTGAAAATAACTGGCTGATCATGGTAACTTCCTGAATACAAGTTATGGGTTTGACAGCTCGCCAGGCCCACAAGCCGAGACGAGGTATTTGAGCACTTTGGCAGAAAATTAAGCATGTTTTGAGAAAGGTCAATATATATCAGTGACTGATATTCTTTGACGAATGTCAAGTCGGAAGAATTAATAAAATTCAGTCTTAATTCCAATTTTTTCAATTTTCGAAGTTGAGACAGGACTTTGAGGCTCTCTTTAGAAAGGGTGCGGAAGAAATTACCACTCAGAAGAAGGTTTTCGAGACGCGACATGTTGCTAATGTGTGGGGACAGAACCAGTTCCTCAAATGTGACTAACGGCTCATAGTTATAGATGAGACTGATCCACGTGAGCTGCCTTAGCTCTCCGAAGAAGGTCCCATTCTGAATAGCACATGCCAGGAGGTTGTCCGAGATATCCAATCTCTGTAAACGGACTAAAGGGGTAAACAGCCCCGGTGGGAATGTTCTCAAAGAGTTACCCCTGAGGCTCAGGAAATACATGGAGCTGTTCACTGTAAAAAATGAGTTTGGATGCAGTGACAGCGGGAGATTTTTTGGGCACGGGTAGCAAGGCCTCGCTGCGTGGTCACAACGCTGGCAGTTCCATTCCAAGTTCAAATGGTTGAGGTGAGTCAAGTTGGAAAATGCCCCTTCTAAGACCTCCGTGATTGTATTCTCTCTTAAATCCAGGTGTTCCAGCAAAGGTGGCAATCCCTTCGGGACAGCTGTTAAATTATTGTATCCCAACCACAGAATTTTGAGTTTGGGAAGGTTTTTGAAAACCTCCTCACTGATGTAAAAGGACTGATTGCAGGGGTTCCTATCAAAACAGTTCTTTGAGAGGCGGAGCGTTTGTAGATCTGGAGTACCTAAATGTTGGCTAATATTGAAGATGTTATTGATTTGGAGATCGAGAAACTTGAGGCTTTCAGGTAACCATGGTATGGAGGTGAGGCTGTTTCCCGACAGAAGCAGAATTTCCAGCTTGTGTAGGTTCTTGAAAGCGTCTTTGTGAATCTTCATTTTGCAATGGCGGTCCTTCAGGGCTCGCATTCCACTTGGTAGACAATTCATCATTATATTAATGGTGCGAAGGTTGGGTAGACCATCGAAAGCATGTTCCTGCACTAGTTGTATCTTAGTCCAACTCAAATCGATTGACTCTACGGAGTCGGCCTTGATGGAGGGGATATGGGTAAGTGGCCTGGCTTTGCAGTTAACAAATGTGACGTTCTCATCAGTATCACACGGGAAAAACTTCAGATTGGTGGTCCTCATTAAATGGAAAAGATGACAATAAATGAAGATATTTCTCACCAGAGCCTGAAAAAAACAGAATCAAGTTTGCATCAGTTACACTATTAAAGGCAGAATGTATTGGGTTTTTTTTCCCCACCTCGGCAAGGAGGTTATAAAATCACCCGTGTTTGTTTGTCCGTTAACAAGCCATGTCAAAAACTAATAAGCGTGTCTTTATAAAAATTGGTAAGCAAGTGCAGTTGGATGAAACTCATTGCATTTTGGCTGGGATCTGGATTCAATCCTGGACTCCAGATGTGGAAAATGTGTAATTTGCCTGTGTCCATGTCTACACTTTGCGGAGGTCAGAAATCTCTGATTGCTCGTCTTATTTTTTCAGACACAACCAGTAATCATATTATTTTTGCAAAGAGTGACAATGGGTATAAAAAAATTAAAAAACGGGACAAAAATAGTCTTTTAAAGAAGCTATTTTCACATGATCATATAACCAACAATCAGCTACAGTTAATACTGACACTTGACTTCATGGTTTTTATTCCATTTCTATTTAACTTTACCACATTTGTAATAGTAATGAATGATGCTGGTTTACTTACCATTGCAGGGAGAGAAGGAAGCTCAAAAAGCCGATGAGGGTAAAGATGAATAGTTAGCACAGGTGTACAGAGCACAGACTAAATCAGGTCTGAAAGGTCTGTGCAGTAGCCAAGAAAGAATTCAGTTATGAAGAAGTGAAAGAGTGAAGCCACCCCAAATGGGGTAGGCAAATCATGTGATGCAGATCCAATTTCTTGGGAAGCAATTAGATGCAGGTATCATGCACGGTGAGAAGGAGGCAGTCTCAACTCCAGCTCAGAATACACACCCAAAAAATTAGTTGTAAATTACAAATCAGGGGATTTTCCATCAGTGGACAAAGCTGGACGACTTCCTATTTCAGTTATAGTTCTAAAGAAAAGGAAGCGTCGGTGTGTGGGTGTGTGTGTGTGTGTGTGTAGAAAGAATCACAACACCGCAGATAGTACTTTCAGGCAGTTTAATAAGTGCACATTGTTGAGCATAAAACAGTGTTGTTACAAGAAAAAAAAAATCTAAAGAATGACTCAAATTTAAACACGAATGATAATTTTATCCAAACAAAACAAAAACACACACCGAAGCCCTTTAATTTCTGACTGTAAGGATTGCAATAAAAGAATCAATGCAGTGTTTTCTTTTAAACTTGATGGCAGATATGCTCCTCTTAATCGACTGAAAATAAAAGTGGAAATCAATAAAGTTTTGGTAGGAAAGCACTTAGAGGCTGCAGCTTTGGTTTGGACCTCTCTCATTGTCCCCAAAACAGGAATATACCATCTTCATCATGGAGTAGTGTGTAGCCGATGCAACATCAGCATTCATCTGGGAAGTTTCCATCACGGTTTCAAGTGGTGAATTATCCACAGAGCAACATTCATGAAGCCATCCGACTCAGCGTCGACCTTGGACAGAGAGTGGTTGTTCCCCGGGTACCACAGCAACCTAAATAACACAAAATGAGAGTGTGATTAAAAGATATTCCGCTACGCCATCAAATCCTGCTTCTCAGGAGGCTGCTGACCGGACTGGGATCTGCTTGGCTTTCAGAGCTTTGTAGTATTCGATTCCTTGCTTGTTCGGTACGCGCTTGTCATCTTCTCCCAAAGCGAGCAGCACCGGTGTTCGTACCTACGTGAGCGATTAAAGGTGGATTACTGCGCAACTCTAACTCACTATCATGCACTCGCTCTGTGAGCAGTCAATAAATGTATATACACCTGTGCGACGTATTTAATTGGGGACTTGCTCAACATGTGTGCCCACACTTCCGGGTCAGGGAGGGAGTCTGGGCTGTAGTCGAAGCCGGCTTCAAAAACGCACCTGGAAAAAAACAACAACAGGTCAAATTGGATACCAGCATGGATTGTGATCTGGTACTTTCCAAGGATGCCACGGTGAATCACACGATCTATGAGACAGAGACCTCAGTTTCAAAAACTTATTTTAATATACGATCGTTGTTAATGAAACAGATTCACCAGTTTCAATGTGGAGAAAAATAAAATCTCAGGCCTTAACTCGTGATCAGTGCACAGCAGAAGTGAATGCATCCCCGTGGAAAGTCAACTGAGAGTCAAGTGATTAAATATCAAATGATCTTGCATCAAATACACTAGTTCTCAGTATCATTGCACGGATGGAAACTTCCAACAGCCCAGATTTCTAAAAGAGAGCCTCAAGAAGGAACTGAGTGTGAAAACAGGCAGTGTGGCTTTTGTCCAAATCCTTCATTTGTCTAAGTTTAATGGGGTTGAAGGAATTTCTAAATGAGGGATGAAAACATTTATATATGCCTGTCAGAGCAGTATCTTACCAACACAGTCATTAAATAAAAATAGGATTTGTGTGTAATGAAGACCTACCAGTCTGGGATGTCGGTGCTGCCGATCATTGAGGCCAGATTGATGACGGGGTTTCGGGCCACACAGGCCTTATAGAAGCCAGGGTACTGGCCAATCAGGTGACAGGCCAAGAAACCCCCATGAGAGCCACCGGAAACTGCCACTTTCTGCTTGTCAAAGTTCCCACTGTTCAGGACACTTTCCACAGCAAACTGGTGGCACAAAATACAATTGGTGTAGGAAATCGGACATCAAGTGGAGGAAGGGTTATACATATCCCACCATTTAGAACTATTACAGTACATTATTCCCGTTGAGCCATTCATATTAAAACCTTTTTAAAAACAAGTAAACAACATGTTTTTGACTGACTGAATCAATCCAGAGAGATTCAGTATAGCTGAAAACTTCAAGCAGACCTTGAAGCTGTACGCTATGAGATTCAGGTCTTACATGTACATCTTGAACATCCTGAGCGCCGACATTGCCCGGTAACGAGAAGATATTGTCCTGACCGAACCCAAGAGATCCACGGTAGTTCACTGAAAACGCGGAGCAGAAATGCAGTCAGCCGGAGTAACACGGATAATTACATCTGTTTTACATACTAATGTATTCATAATCAGTTGAAAATGTGCTTTGGAGTGAAAATTTGACAGTCTCCTGCAACCTGAGTTAGTGGCTTCAAACTGATGGAAAAAATGGACTCTGTGACACTTCCTGTGGGTTTCACCCTTCTCAACTGTCACCAACAGATGAGATTCAGCTGCAACATCCTTTGTGAAACAACTTAACTTTATCAAAACACCCTTTCCTGCACAGAGGCTTCACAAGATGGAGACAACTCAGCATAAAATGTCATAAAACATCAAGTATGGATTGAAAAACTGGCTGCAGTTTTTTTAACATATAAAGTACAATATCAAGTCTTTTTTTTTAATCTTTTGAGTTACGTTTATACATTTATCTAATTTCCACAGATAATAAGCAAATCTGCCTTTTTCAGATATGAAAAATGTTCACACAGAACACATTTTCTTTATAATATCCTGTAGACTTTTTCAGCCCTTCCAATTGAGGCCATATCTTTGATTTTCATAGAGACTGTGTCCCATCAAGAGGAGTCACGTAAACACTTCACACTTTGAAGAACCGGACTCACCAAGCAGCACAGCAAAGCCCATCCTGCACAGCACCGAGCAGGAGAGGAGCCAATCCGCTACAATCACAGAGTGAGGACCACCTGAGAAAAAAAACAAATCCCACACATAAGTGTGTGTGTGTGTGTGGAAACCTGTTTAGGAGTCGCAGATCTACGAGGTAAAGGCATCAGGAAATAATGGGATGAACGATTCGACAACCAGTTATGTTACAAAATGCCATTCTTGGTTTTTCAGGATGTGATCAAGCCGTATGCTGCTGAGGGCGCCATCGTCATGGCAACCCCTCTATCTGCAATGCCAATCTTATCAGTGATCATCTTGTGACTGAACATAAAACAGATCCAAGCAGATATTAATCCCTAAAAATAAACTCATATGGGATTGTTCGTGCACGTTTGCGACTTTCAATGAAGAACATTTAAAGTATGACTTTTTTACTTTGTTACAAAGAAATATCTGTTGATTGTTTTGTGAGTTGATATAGTCTATTAAAAAATAAATACATAGAGGAACCAACCGTGTGGAATGACAATGAGAGGCAGCTTCACTTCATCTTTAACTTCCTTTGGTTTGATCAGCAATGCTTCAAAATCCAGGCCGGCTGAAAAACAATCACATTAAGTTCACTTCTGTTCACTCACACGGGGATTCATGTTAATAAAGCACCATTTAAAGGGGTTTAAATCAGGAAAATCTATTCGGAATTGTAACACATGCAGAGGACTAAAGCAGAATACAGAGAAAAATATATTTTTTTCCCCCTTTATGTGTATCATTTTTTAATGTGATCATCTTGTGTGAAGACTAATGATTACTTGAATTATTCCAATATGGCAGGGATTATTATAATCATGATCTTAATATTTATTGTACGTTTGAATAAACTCTTGAAACTAGATCCAATATAACAAGTCCTAACAAACTGAAATTAAGATAATTCAAGATATTGAAATACAATACAGGATCAATTTACTTA
>OMNM01065965.1:0-10057 GCA_900302745.1 Parablennius parvicornis | reverse complement strand
CGCTGGTTAACTCCAGCCTGGTAGGACGACTGATGGAAGCCGGGACTTCCCAGACGCTTGGCAAGAACAGGCGAGGAGATGGGGGAGGAGGAGAGGGAGGAGGACGCTGTGCTGGAAGGGGAGTGAGGGTTGGGATGAAGAGGGGAGTGCAAAAGTGCTCCTCCTCCGTTTTCGACCACACTTCCATTCTCTGCTCCTTTCCCCTCCGGTGGCGGTTCTGTGTCTCTATGGTGGCCATTGACCCTCGGTAGCGAGCCCGACCTCGAAGTGACCGTTACCTTTCCATCCGGCTCAGTTTGAACCGACGTGCAAGCGGCTACCATCTTGGACTGCGTCTCCTTTGCCTCCGCCACAGCTTCTTTAACTCCCTCTCTGGATGTTTTGGGTTCAGCCAGCCTCTTCTTTAATTCCTCCACCTGCCTTTCAAGCTCTCTGCTCCTGTCCTCCTCTTTGATGAGCCTGGCTCTCATCTCGTCTCGCTCTATGTCAAATTCAGTCACCTGCCTCTCAGCCTTTGCCTCCAGCTGGGCTGCTCTGCTCTTCTCCTTCTCCAGGATCGCCCGGAGCTTCTCCAGAGTTCCGCTCTCCTCCTGCAGCAACAGGTGGAGCTGGGAGACCTTCTGCGCCTCCTCCTGAGCCTGGCTGCTGGCTTTCTGGAGCTCTTGAGACAGAGTGGAGGAGAGCTGCTGCTGCTGTGACAGCGACTCCTCCACCTTGCTCACAACTTGTGCTTGCTCCTTCTCTAATCTCTGGACTGTCGCATGCTCGACCTCCAACTAGGAAGAGAATAAAAGGAGAGACATGTCAGGAATGAAACGGCCACAAGGTGGCAAAATAACTCTATTGTGCTACGTCAGCACCAAACCGGAATGAGATGCTTAAAACAATAGTTTTCTGAGTATTTGAAGTGACTGCATACTATATTACATGTTCATTTATAACCTGCATCTACTAAATGTTTCCACTACAATCATGAACTGTGTAATTAAGTGTCTCCAACACTAAATTAATGATTCAAATGCTGTTTCATGTATTTTTATGAGTTCAGTATAGCTCAATATAGCACAAACATTTGTGTTGAAACTTTTATCAGCTCGGCTTGTTTCTAATAGACTTAATTCAAGCCACACAGACGCATCAAAATAGATGAGAAGTGCGTCCTCTGGAAGTCAGTGGAGACAGGAACTGTTGTTTCACCTTGTTTAAGAATAATTTGCTTGCAAAGCATATTTACGGAAAGTTCCCTTCGCCTGGAGGTCATCACAGGGTGACCACTGCTTTAAAAGCTTTGATGAATATTTGGAGGAAATAGGAGGTGTTGAAGTACTATTGTGTGTATATGGTTTGTGCACACACAAAAATAAAAAAAAATCCAATGACAGGAAAGCCTGAGGAAGACTGGGAGACATTCAGGAACCCTTTCTTACATAATGTCCTCATGTTTGGATGTGTGTAGTAGCTGATTGTGTGCTCACAGTGTGTGTGTGTGTGTGTGTGTGTGTGTGTGTGCGCGCACGCCGGTTGACCTTGCATTAGACATGGACATCTATTATCTCAGGTTTCCTGAGGCCATAAAGCCCCACAGGCTGCTGGACAACTAAACAATGGCCTCTTCCTCATCTGTTTCCCATAGAGCCACTCTGTGCTTGCAGCCCCTGTGTGCGTCTACACTTTTCTTACAGGCCGAGCCCTTTCCTCCTACTGCGTTACACAGCGCTGCACTGATGACTCCCTGCTCAGTCACTGAGTCTTAAATCACAGCTACAACAATAAAAGAGGCTATGCAGAGCAGCAGAGAGGGGGGGAAAGGGAAGCAGAGCCACCAGATGTGCTCATCCATCAACAAGGGAGGCTTTTTGCCAACCGCAAACATACAAACAGCAAAAGAATCTCTGGTTCACCTGTTGCAGCAGTTTGTCTCTTTCTGTCTGTAGCATGAAGGTGAAGTTCGCATGCTGTGCAGAGTCCTGAGCACGTCGTCGTTTCTCCTCCTCCAGGTCAGCTATCATCTGTGAAACACAGACATTACAAAGAATGATGAGACATGCAGTCGTGTTTTTTAGTAAATCCAGTAAGTAAATCCCTTTGACAATGCTTGAAGGTGTTCTGTGAGTCTGTGTCTATCCTTGGTGACTTTAGTCATCAGCATTAGCAGCTTCAGCAAGACTCATCCTCCCAAAATGCTCTAAAGTCATAGGGGATTTCAGTGGATATCAAACTTTACGACAACTTATTTCCTGTGTATTTACGGTCAATTATTTCTACTCCATGTGGAGAAACACTGTAAAGAATTCCCTCAAAGACTGATAAAGCATTTATATTCTGTTTATTCTCAGGAAAAAAAGGAACTTTGAAGTAAATTTATCTTGATGGTAGTGTGTAACGTCACCATTTCTTTTTCACAGAGACTCTGTGGTCATTGTCTTTCTGAACTTGATCCATGCAGATTCTTTAGATTGAGTTTTTAGGACATTCATACACTTGCTGCCTGTGAACTCTGCTACAATGCTGTGATAAAGCTCAGGATCAACCCTCTGAGCTGCAACATTCAGAGAAATACATACACACGTCTTTTCGCACGCGCACACAAACACACACGCACACACACACACACACACAATGACACACACACAATGACACACACACACACACACACACACACACAAACAAGCCTATTGTCCAATGTGAGCCTCAGTGTGACGCATCGCCCCCGACACCACACGCAAATCCGATGAGAAGTCAGGGGAGCCGACAGCGCCCGCGGTGACCCTTACCCTCCTGTGTCTGCTCTCAGCTGCAGCCAACTGTCCCATCATCCTCTCCTGCATCCGCTTGCAGTGAGCCATGACCAGTTTGAGCACAGCAAGAGGGTTCGGGCCCACAGCCTGACCCTGCAGATGGGTGTGAGGTTCGGTCAGAGTGTCGTGGCGCTCCGCAGCCTCGTTGTCCCGCTGCAGGGCCAGGAATGGATCGCTGAGGTCGTACTGGCCGTACCTCTCCTGAACAAACGCATCTTTGTGTTGAGCCTATAGAGATGAACATAAACACAAAACACAAGTTAAAAAATACCACACTGATAAATCAATATGCAGCATATTAGTTAATTATGTTCTATACCACTGCTACAGGCAGAGCTTATTTCTACACGTGTTTATTCCTGACAGAGAGAAAAAATACCGTTGTGTTTATGTATGTTGGTATGAACGGATGAGGCTTTTATATTCCACAGAGAAGATAACATAAGGGCCCCACTCCCCAGGCCAATAAAAACACAAAGTAACTCATCTCAAACACACTCACCATGTGAGGATTTTAGGTTTCAGGGACACATATCATCAGTGTGACAGAGACCTGGAGGGGGTGTGTGTCAGTGTGAACTCAGGAAATCTGCGCTGAGTGATCTTATCGTTAGCGTGAGCACGAGCAGATGGTCTTTCTCATCACCCCTAAACACAAAGAGGTGAGACACGGCCGTCCTACCCCCACCAGGGGCAGATGTTAACTCCTCCCAAGGGATGCAGGGGTGACGGACCGGGGCTTCAAATCAGACACAAAAAAGAAAAGAGAAGGCCATGAAGGTGCCTCATATTGTCTTCATCAATGACTAAAATATCAGGATGATATATCCTGCAAAGGATGTGTGGATCAGCTGCTGGCCCTCCAATCCCAAGGATGGTTTGATGCCTCATCTCATCCTGTCCATGTGTCCCAGAACAGTGTGCATTAAGGGGTGAATGTGAGTGGTAAAATGCACAATTAAAATCCATTAGTACAAGTATAATATTAGCAGTATCATTTATTGCTGTTAAAAAACCATTATAAGGTTTTTAAATAGTGAAACATCTGTTTGCAGTTTTTTTTTATTATTATTATTTCATGTATCTACTGCTTCTGCACGCAAATAGGACAAAGCTATGAGATAATGAAGCGACTAAGTCAATTTGTTTCAGAGCAAAAATGTGGTAACCAGCTCAGTAAATATAATACGTCCCACTTTATTGAGGCTCGTGTGACAGAAACGGGTGGACTGAAGAGAAATGAAGCGAAACATGAGGGAGGCTTCTGTTGACCTCACTCCTGGTCACCCTGAAGGACCATCAGGAGGTCTCATTAGCTGCATAACACTCAGTAGGTCTAGGTTTCAGTGGCATGCAGTGTCAGCTGGCAGTACATACTGCAGAGTTCACTCCACGTGCCTTCAGGACGCCCGTCTCCATCTCCCCATGCAGTCCTCATCAGGCACCCCGGGCTGCTCGCCCACCCCCGACGTCCCCCTGCCCTGACACGCATGGCACTGCATTCCTCTGCCGGGTCATCATCATTTCTGAGAAAATGCCTCTCTCTCTCAACTTCCGCCTCTCTGTCAGCCTCTTTTCCCCTCGTATGCTCTCAGACCATGGCAACACACACGCACGCAAACGCAAACGCACACACATACACACACCCTGAGGGGCTTCAGTAAGGTGGCTGTGTTGGAGGCTCTTTTATTTTGCTGCATGAACAAAGAATGTGGCCCTCAGTGGTGAGATTACAGCACAAAGACACTTTTCTCAACGCGCTGGGTTTCGTGCATTGTGTGTACATCTGATTCTCCAGGCTGCCATGCTGCAGAGTTTGAGAGAAAGTTTCTGATTAGAATATTTACTTCTGTTTTGGGGATTTCAGTGCGAGTCATTGTATTTGTTCACCTGTGGCTGCATGCATGTGTTATGTGTTTTTATCTCAGGCTTTTAGCGTGAACCTGCAAGCTGCCTTCATCTCGCTGGAGAGCAAACTGCTGCTTCCTGAGTTAAAGAGCTATTTAAAACACACCATTAAGAGTCTCTCTCTCTCTCTCTCTCTCTCTCTCTCTCTCTCTCTCTCTCTCTTCCAGTCTTTGCTGCTTTTTTTGGGATAGTTCTGATCATAATGACAGACTGTGCTTTCCTTTATGAAAGAGTACAAGAGGGAAACCCTGCAAGGCTCTCATTTCTGCTCAACTGTTGATGATACTCATGACAAAGAGTTTCTCATATGTGAGTAATTGACTGTTTTTTTTTAATGAAAAGATGCTAAAATTCATAGCTAATACAAAGGAATTCCTCAAAAAAAGGGGAAAAAAATGAAGGATGGGATTATTGTTGTCTTCAGTAGACTTTCTTCTAATGCATCCCTGCTGCAATAACAAGGTGTGAAGGATAACCTGATTCTTTTCACCTGGAAAAGAAAATCTCTGTCAGTTACCTCCTGCCTCGGGGCACAATCATGGCCTTCTCAAAGCTGAGAGGAGTCAAGGAGTCCAGTTTCTCTGTAACACAATGAATCCTTGACAGCATGGATAAAAACCAGTGCTCTGAATAGCCCCGTGTGCATATCTCCGGTTACAAATGTAAAGATTTCCCATCTCAAGATTTAGCTAATACAACAATTGGAAGGAAAACGTAATGAATGCTCACCCATGTGTGCACAAATCACTGTAGAGCAGATAGTTCAACACATTTTAGTTCAGGAGCCAAAGACATTCTAATATTATCTTGAGCAGGCCGAGCCAATAAAATAATGTCATAAAAACTTTTAGAATTTAAAGTTTTTCTTCGTTGTGTTTCACAAAACCAAATAATGACTACATATAATTATTACAATGTAAAATAAAGACACAATTTTAATGATGCCTTTTGGTGCAAAACACAGTGAAATGTCCCAAAAATGTTTCCCATAGCTGTTCCATTATGCACGTTTTAACCAATTCACACAAACAGCAGAGCTTTGAGTTTAGTTCGACAGCAACAAGGTAGCTATCTTTCAGGGCAGCCTCACTGATATCTCAGCTCGAGTCTCAGTATCGTGTTGCCTCCACTACTCTTAAGAAATGTGTTCATTGTTGTGTTGTTTGACATCACTGCTGCAGAAACAGTGGAGAGACAAAATGCTTGATATAAAACTGATAATCATTTCATTAAAAAACAATGATTAGTGCAAAACAACTAGAAACAGGTGCAATGATTGCAGGCCAACATAAATAGACAGTCGTCTTTTATAGTGAAGTGTCAATCCTGTCAATGGATCTACTGCCTCTTGTAATACTGGTAATGGTTTCTGCACTCCAACAGCAGCCGTATTTTGATAAATTGCTCAGAAAGTCTGAAGTCATATTGCTATTTTACGTGACATGTTGGAACAGACGAGAGCTGGACGTCCTGCTTTACTTGAATTTTACAATACTATCTGGTGTGTTTTAATAAAAAGTAGTTTAATCACAGAGAGAAATAGTTGAGTTTTATCTGAATGTGCTGTAATGATTCTGCAGAAGGTGAGACAAGTTGACCTGAGAAAGTTGAAGACCCCCCCCACATTCACAATGTGTCTTACTGCAATGTTTGATTAAGTGTAAAACTTACGCACAGATCTAGTGGATCTTCCTGCAGTTCCTCTTTGGCGATTTCTCAACGCAGCGTAATGATTTTGACCTTTTATATGGAAATTCAGCTCACTTAAAAGTTCATGAGCCGTTTTACGGTGTAATGCAGAGTTAGAGTAATTCACCTGGAAACGACGCTCGCTCTCGAGACGCGGTTTTACAGAGCAAATGAAAATTAAAGGAGAGAGAGTGACAGATGGGGAGATGTGGGATTTTTAGATACACACTTAAATCTAAGCTTCAGTGTGTGCATAAGGCTCGAGCCATATCCTCCATACCTCACAGCCACACATTAACCACTGATGTCGCTGAGATAAGAGGGAACACAGCAAAGTAATGTTTAACTGCCTCAAATGTTATCATTAGTGGTTAGTGATGAAACATGAAAACAGGTGCTTACAGCCCTTTGGTCAGACACTGTGTTTGGAAGGATTTACCATTTCACCGTGTGAAAGAAGGAAGTGCTTCAGTATATCCTGAGACAAAAGGCCCCGTCTTATTGTTTTACACACGCGGTATCTCCATTCATGTTGATAAGGTCCAGTTAAAAGCATTTGGTCATACACACAATTGACTGTCAGTTTTATCTGTGACAAGCACATAGTCTCTTCTTTGGAAACAGCAGTGAAGGGAGGAGTTCGATAGGAACCGTTTTATTAAAGTTGGACTGAGACATACCAGACATAACCATAAAAAGGAATGTGAAGAAAAACACTGGCCAGTTCCTGTTCATACGTAAGGAATAATCACTGCGTTTCTGAGCTCCCATTTCAACGATACTTTACTATGTTTTCATCGGAACATTTTCAGCTTGGAGCTGCACTCTGTGAGCACTTTGCAAATGCCAGAGATCACTGTGTATTAAAACGCTATATGAGGGGTTTTGCTTTTAAGGAAAACCTCACCAGGGCCTAAAGCAGTCAGTTAAAACTGTAGAAGAAGAATATCTGCTCTTATCTGAACAACACACTCCTGCTGGTTTCTATTGTTTATGGAGTCAGGAAAAGACGTCAGCCTACAAAAATAGACTGAGCGTTTTTAGGATTACAGGCCATGACATCAGATGGGGAAGAAAACAGGTCTTGCTGAGAGCGAGCAGCACCACGTTTAACCACACAAACAGAATCAGCTGCTTCAAAAAACAGGTTGTTAAATTACATGTTGCAGGTTCAAAAGCAAAGATCTAATTTGATGTCGGTAGTTGTTTGAATGATTTCCTCACTTACTGTCTGAAAAGTAGGAGAAACATCCGGGAAATAAAACCTCCCACATTCTCACATATATCAATGTCTTTCATGAGATTCATTTGTGCTACAGGAAACTTATTTAATTGTGGGTTCATCCCATTAAAGCCTCACAGACAGGCTGTAACAATGGAATTACTTCCTGTGTAGATATAGGCGATCAAAAGAAATGCCACTCCTCTTGGAATGCAGGACCTGTTTCTGGCGTCCCGCTCTCACAGGAATGTTCCCTCTAGTAAAACTGTGCTCATCTGTCTCAGTCGAAATGGGAACTAAAAAAAAAATAGTGCGATCGAGAATCTGTAGAGACAAGTCTCACAGGTGACACCATTTCATCTTGTAAGCAAACACTGGGGCGGTTCCACGTCACCAAGGGTGAAGGAAGGGTTAAAAACTGAGCAAACACGGTCGTCCGGAGCAGTCTAAAGGCATCCCAAGTACTCTCTGCAAGGAGGTGGAAAACATGCCAGACGCTCGCTCACTTGTCCTTGCAGACTGTAAACACTGTTGGCACACGGAGTGTGTTAATGTGTGTTAGCTGACAAGGCTGAATTGAAGTTAAAGAAGAACATTGTTATAGAGATTAAATGCTACCTTGTGAATAAATCAGAGAGGGAAGTCAACAAGCCAAGTCACAGGGAGACAGTCAGTATAAACAGACTTTCTGGGTGTCAAATCAATGCAGAGAAATGGCGCTCAGACTTGGAGACATAAGCCTGCTATCATGCCTGGCACTCCTTCCGACACATAATCTGCCCTAACTTACCCAGTCAGTAATTTAGTGTACAGGCCCCCAGTGGGAAAAAAAGGAAGTCAGTGATTTGAGCCTACAACTCCATACATCCTCTTCACAATAAACAGTGTAGCCTCTGAGTGGTCCAACTGAGACCACCAAAATGTGTGTGTATGCATGTGTGTGTGCCTAGGCAGAGACGACACGGGTCATAGTTAGACATGAAAGACGCCGTAATGTGGACGTGTTAGAGAAAGAGAGAGGGATGAAAGGAAACTGAACAAAAAGCAGAGGAATAAGTACAGACAACAAGATGTCCTCAGGGGATAAATGTATGTGTGTCTGTGTGTGTGTGTGTGTGTGCATGCGTGTGTGTGTGTGTTGACTTTCATGTGAAATGCTGCATGCATACGTTTTAAAAAGCTGCCATTTAAGTAGCATCTTAGCTGGAGTGGTTGGAAAGAATTTCCTCCAGGCCCTGACACAGAAATGCTCCAACGATGATGGCCTTTCTGGCTTACCAGATAAACTTCACTATCAGGCCCTATTCATTATTCAACTGGAAGGTCGTGGCAGATACTTGTTCTCATCACAGACTCCATCACTGTTTCAGACAATGACTCAAGCATTCAGTTTCATCCAAGCATGGAGCAGCTGCAGCGGCCATGAGGGTGAGAAGCAGCCAGGGGTAAGAAGCGAGCCAATTAGACTGAACTCAACACTGAAATTCATTCAAGGAAAGCTGTGTTTCCTTGAGCGTACGCACAAAACTTTAAAAAGTTGGAAATGAAAGTATGAAGCAAACCCAGGGGGTTCATATTAAATATAAATAAAAATAGCTGTGAAATTATTTAAATCTGGAAACAAGCCCAGACCATTTAGATATAAAACTGCAAAAAACACCACTGTTCCACTTGTCATTGTTTTTTTTATTTCATTTTTCTAAGCATTTATATTTTGTCCGGTCTGAAACAATGAGCATGGATGAGCATCCTTATCTCCCATCAGTAACTTTACATACCTGCTACACCTACCACAGTGCAAACTGTAAATATCTCCATCACATTTAATCCTGTTCATGATATCTTTGTTTGTCTCATGTGTTCAACTATTTACCTTATTACACTTTGTTCATATTTATATTACGTATCTTCATTATATCAGACATATGACAATGAAGCTATTCTATTCTATTCTATTCTATTGTTCCTCTCTTATGACTCAATAACAACAACTCAGTCTCCTTATTAAAGTTCCTCAAACTGATGAGATGAAGTAGTGACATCATTTTCTGAAGCTTGTTGGTGGAAGCTGGTGATTGCCTTCTGCAGTCATCACTTTACAGGTCATCTAATTACACTTTAAGGATTTCATTGACAACAACACTTACTCCACTTACAGAGTTGGGTAGACAGTTTTTATATACAGTATGTACATTATAGGATAAAAGTATGGACAGGACCTGCTTTAGTGGAATAATGGGTCCCAGTGCCCAAAATGGCTCCTGTGCTATTGTACTCACGAGCTGCTTCCTCAGCTTCCTGTTTACACATCCCCTCCCTGTTCACTCACATTCTTAAAGGCAGTGTAATGCTGAAACAGGTTCATTTCACTCCTAAAGGTTGCAGGCCGACCACAGTATGGACATACTTTTATGAGCCATGTTATGTTAGAAACATGTAG
>OMNM01065961.1:0-17266 GCA_900302745.1 Parablennius parvicornis | reverse complement strand
CCCACCCACCCACAGGCCAAGCACAATAAACACCTGTGGTGGACTGTGGCCCGAGTCAGGTGGAGACCCCCTGCCCGCAGGAACAGTGCAGGAGAAGAGCGTAAACATTCCTCCCTGAAGACCCCAGGCGTCTGGGCGTGGGCCGCCAAACATCCCCTCTCTGTGTCAAGAGGGCCTTCAAAGGTGCGGGCAAGAACTGATCGGGGCGGTTTTTGTTTTCACTACGTATCTCCGACTCTTGTCAGGAGCAGAGAGGGACTGGGTCAGGGGGGCTCCGAACAATGTGTGGGTATAAATTTATGAGAAAGATGAGAAAACCAGTTTGAAATCCCCTGGGAGGACTCCATGTTTGAGTCTGGGTTTTAATGCACCGAATCAAAGAGGATTATTTTCTTTTATTACAGTATCTCCAGTTGGCCGCAGGGTGGTGATGTGGTCAGCATTCAAGCCAGGGGAATGAAACAAATTAAAAAAAAACTTTCTCATCCAATAATGAGCTTTGACACTGAGGATTCACTGTGTCATATCTTTATTATACATACATACTCATAGTTTACTAAATTCTAAATTGCCACAATGAAACATCATGAATGCAACATAGAACATAGGTTTGTATTGTTAAACATGTTTGTATTGAATTAGGAAAAGGTTGTATTGATTTGTAAGGGGGGAAAAAAAGTCTTGACACAATAATGAAAACCATCCCAGGAATCCTTTTATTTATATTACATTATACATCTTCTAATCTTGTCAGTTTCTTTAACAACACATTCACATACATGTACACGAGGAGGCCCCCAGGGAGAAAAGCTGTACAGCTGGATGCTGAAATACAAGGAGGCATCGAGGTGGAGTTGACAGAGGGGCGGTGAGGGGCGATGAGGGGCCTCGAGGGGCCAGGAATGTGGGGGCTGCACACTGGACTAATAAACAGCTAAAATATGCACTGCATACAGTGTTAAGAATGCACGACATACACCACCTAAAACATCACGCAGAGAAGGGCTGGAAGTACTGTGCCAATGTTTGGAGAGAAAAAAAAAACTGTAGAATCTTTATGTTTAAACGAGGCAGAAAACAATGCACAAAAAACCCATGAGATGTGAATATGGTGCAGAAAACATTGTGTTTTTAATCTGAGGCACCTGTGAAGTGATTTCAACCTCAAGCTTTGACTGAAAAAGCCATTTCTCCAATACGTTGACATGTTTAGCGCACAGATTTAAAAAAAAGAAAGAAAAAAAAAAGCATCACAAATGCCATTTAACATGTAAAAACGTCATGAAAATGAAGGCAGACGATGGTGTTCAATTCAAACACGCTGATAAAATGCATATGAATAAGATGAAGGCAGTCTTAGGTCCCCATTTCTCCGCATTGGGAATAAAACATTGAATTTAGATGAGATTTAAAAGCAAAAAGATAGAGGGAAAAAAAAGGGAGGGGCCATCCTAACTATGTTGAATATAAAATTGTCTATCATGCAAAGTTGCTGACATAAAATGCATAGAAAATAAGGTAATTTTAGTTTGTAAAATTATTTCTTTGTTGTCTGTAGAAATCCTGATTATCCTCCTTTTAAATGAAGCCGCTTTAAGTAGAAAACATACATTTGTGGAATGAGCGACAGTTGAGTATGTAAATTGCACACACGGTGGTGTCTGATTGGCTTCTCTTAGTACACCCTGTGTTTTTGCTCAGTCGTCTCTGGCTCCTCACATATTCTGGTGAAAACATGAATACATTTGTCTTTTTGTGTGTAAAAAACAAACTTTGTGCTAAATTTTCAAGTATCGCTTGTTGGGTTGAGGGAGACATGGAGGAGATCCTGCAGACCCAAACAAATGCTTCAGGAACAAGATACACGACAGTCATCGACAAAGAAGAATTGAACGAACCTTTATACTTTGCTCTGCTGCTCATCCCAGACACGTTACTTAGAGGGTAGGGGATTAACAGGATTTTCAACGGTTTCAAACCTATTGCTAATAACCGTAGTCGCAACACAAAATCTGCCAAAGACAAATTTAATTCCTTTTTATTTCACAAAGCAAATTAATCAGGACACCTGGACTGAGTTATATGTGTTGGAAGATGTTTCATTCCTGATCCAAGGGATTTCATCATTTCCTATGACTAGTTCACACAGTGCTACACCCAAAGAGGTTGATACGTTAAGAGGGACAGAGCGTGCCTCATTACCACTGCGTTGTGGATTAACAGTCTTTGTGGAGTCTTCGGAAGTTTAAAAAATAGTGACTAAACATTGATGGATTAAATTTTTCAAGTCCAGTTGACCTTATTTGTTGGCTTTGAAATGTCTTTTATTCAAATATATGGACATCATCGATTCTTTACCTGGTGGATAACATGCCTAAGTAATTAGTGCTTGGTTTGTATCTCAGGATCAGAACAGGTTTTTCATCTCTCATCTTTCCCACGATCTGGCATCAATTCCTCCTCCATACAAGGTTGCAGAAGATCATCTGCATAACGACTGGAATAATGTGAATAACAGCTACAGCTCTGGCAGCCCAAACAGTGGAAGCCAAAACAAATGCATTTTGTAGGTTGAAACATGAATGTCGTCAACATGTAAAACTCTCTCCCGGCTAACAACTACGCAACCAGTTTGTGTAAAAACCTCAGTTTATTGAGCTCTGTTGCCAACCTGCTGAAAATAACCAGTACTGTGCATGGCCGGAAAGACCAGCCCGGGATATTTTAAGGAGGCACATTCAGAAGAAAGAGGAGTGACGTGTCTCGTCATGAGCCACACAAAACATTTAAGGCACTGAATAGAGGCAAAGAGGCTTGATCTAATCATAACGCTCATTTATTATAACCACCTGCATGTCTGCATGCATGAGTAACATGACAAACAAAACTTCTACGTAAGCGACCTTTGCCTTACATGAAGGTTTTTGCATGTCAGACATGACACTTGCAGTGTAATCGAGGGGCGGCAGACTCAGTGTAGGGGCCACACAGGACCCAGTTTGAGTTTGATCAAGCTAGAGCAGTAGAGTGATGCATAATAAGTCTACAGAATTCATCGTTCATTTTTAGTTGAAGAAAATACATTCGGAAAATGTTACTGCACTTCTTGGAGGACTCCTCACTGCTGTGTTTCTACTCAAAACACACATTCCTGCAGCCTTTATGCTTGTTTGTTAAAACACACTCACCCTCATGCTACAGATTTTTATTCTATTGCTATTTTCTCTGATCTAGCCATCTCATCGACCCCTGGTGGTTAATCAAGGGATAGCAGTTAGCTTGATGGAGATACTGCAGTTCATGTCTTTGTTTTGGTTATCATAAAGGCCAGAGTTAACCCTTCAGGAGGTCATTTTGTTTGACTTCCCGGGTTTTTGATCCCATTTACAACAGTATATCAGACATTCAGCAAATATTAACATCTGTGCTTCCAGTATCACTCACGTGAGGATGTAATAACGAGGCATAAGCAGAAGTTACGTTTAAAAACTTTCAATTTGAAAAATCTTACTCTTTAACTACAATCTGCAGCTTTTGTAACGGCTCCACTCTTGGTTTTTCACTAAAGATTTTATAATGTTAGTAGTTTCTATCACACTTACAATAAATTCAGATCTAAAAATGTGTTTTCAATAAATTAAAATTTACCTTATAACAATTTCTCATCTCATCTTAGAGTTTGTTACAATCTCTTGGGCTCTGTGTAGCTGTGGCCTGTTGTTGCAGAGCAGGCAGCATACAGAGCTCGGGAGTTTCAACCTGCAGCTCGGAAAGAGTATCAACTCCCAACCGCTGGTAAAAACACATGTACAGTAACTGAGTAAATGCACAATAAATACCATTCAGGTTAATAAAAACCAGTAAATCTATAACTTTTACCCCAGAACAACTAACCCTCACTGGTTATTGGTCTGCAAGAGCCAAACCAGATGTCAGGAAATAAAAAACCCTTTATAAGTAGGAAGAGAAATATCACTTGAAATATGTAAAACTTTGTAAAAAAAAAAAAAACAGAAGGATTATAGATATTCATGGTTAAAACAGACAAAAAAGTATGACATAAGTTCATCAGAGGAAGCTTTGTCATACTGTCAATGTTTTCTGCTTCAAAACGTTGATGAATATCATGTGTTTGGAGGCGATAAGGCGGCTGTGGACAGTGTGTGTGTGTTACTGCGAGCAGCTTCAGTGGCTGTGCTTGTGTCCTACAGACTCCTGCAGGAACGGCGTGAAGGACGAGCGCACTGTGCGACCACGCAGAGGCTGCTGCACCCGGAAGTTATTCACCATACTTTTCTGAACCTCTTCGTCCACCGCGGTGAACTGGAGGCTGCGGAAAACTGCCAGCTGAGAGAGAAGCGGGAGAGACAAAGACACAAAGAGAAGGTTAGAAATTAAACCTCTTCTAATAGAGCTTCTGTTTGAATGACATTCTATTTCAGACGATGACGATCAGGTTGGTAATTGTAAGAAAATTTGGACACACCTAAACTTAAATAACTCAACTATGTGATATGGCACCTGGAGTGGAAACTTGTTATAGTTCATGAGGAGCCAAGCTAAAGAAATAAATGTGTCGGGGCGTGTTCATGCTCGATAGGTTTGGCGTGGTTAAAACCAGATCTGGCTGGCATTGGTTATTTCATCATCCACCTCTCTAAATGTTCACCACGTGGCAGCACGAGTCATCTCCAGGTGCTCTAGATTCATCCCTCCACCCAAACTACACGATAGCTCCTTTATTCCATAACCCGATTGTCTGCCACTCACCCGCCATGTTCAAGGATATAAAATAAGCTGTTATATCATCCTGAGTATTTTGGTTTCATGGAGTATGTGTGTTGCAATAACTTCAGCTATATTACAGAAGTTAAACAATCCAGTTTATAAAGCAAAGAAATATTGGGATTGGCAGAGACAAAGTCTCGGTCCTCCGTCGGAGGAACATTTACATGTCAAGTTTCATCACAGGGCAGAAGAAAAGAATGTCATTATGAGAAAAACAGATGTTTTCTTTTTCATTCTACATTTTGAGGACGTTATAAAATGTCAATTTTGCATTTTAAAAGTGAAATGTAATGGATCAAGTCTTTATGAAAAGTGGAAATATACAGATCTCTCAAATGTTTTATTTAACATATGAATACAATTTTGATACCAACAAAGGGAGCAAAGCTTTCGGCCCTTTCAACTGATCTGAGAACTCCAGAGAGACTCCTGGTTGGTAACCACTGACATGGCTGGTTTTACTTTTTTTTTTTTTAAATAAATGCACATATTTTACTTGGTTGTGTTATGTTATAAACAACTGTTCTCTGTTTTACTCTCCACCAACTCACAAAGTAATCAGAAATGATCTCTATGTTGACTTTACTGTCCATTATGTTCACATGTCTACGAAATGTTACAATGCAGTTAAATAAGCCCAGCGTTGTATGAGCTTCAGGAACTAGGATTGTTTTCACTTTTAAAAAAAGAGCAGCAGACATTTGTTTCTGAAGCTTTTCCACAAGAAGCAACACCTGACGAGCTCTTCTAGCTTCGAGGTGTACCTGGTCATGGCTGACTTCGATGTGCTGCTTCATGACGATCCAGGTGACGGACTCGGTCAGAGGGGGCGTGGTCAGAGAGCCGTGGTACGTCCAGTAGTCGTTGGTGTCGGCAGGTAAAAGGCAGCCGGGGTCAAAACTATTGAACTCGACTTCACTGTCCTGTACAGGAAGAACCAGAACTCATTTTTTTTTTTGTGATACATTTTGTTATTACTGATCATCCAACGGAAACCATGCAATCCACTGTAGACAAACCACTGATAACACTTAATCTGTTTTTTGTTTAGTTTTTCTAAGTGCAGAGTACATGGTTGGCATCTTTGTTGTAACCTTTTCTGCACATTTAAAAAAGAAAAAAAAAACCATTTTGTCTGTTTTAGCAAAAAATGCCAAAAAAGCATAAACATGAACCTAAAGTTTAATTTACTGCCAAAAACCTATTGACCTTCATTCATTTAATACTACAGCCACTATATCATTTATTTGTCTAATAAGCATTACAAAGGTTTTATTCAAAGGTAAAGTTCAAACAGAGGAAGATAAATTCTTTAATCAACAGTGACGTCACAATTACCTCCTAAACTTATTTGAATCTTATTAAATCTTTTTTCAGTTACATTTTGTGTTTTATACCCCGATTCATCCATTTCTCATCATGCTTCTGTAATATTAACAATTTAATCTTATTTCACAAGGTTTACATTTCTTTTTTTTAAGATTTTAAATACCTTACCTTTGTCACATTAGCTTTTTATTTGCATTTTCAAAGGTCTGCTTATGTCAGTTTTATTACAACTGAATGTCAGAAACACTTAAAATTTGCATTTGATCTTCTGTTGTAATAAATGCTTTCTTCTGTCCTTATCCTCCATGAAGCATTAGGAGTTTGATGACAGGTGGCATGTAAACAGTGTGAGTCAGCGACAGTTGTTGAAAATATCCTAGGTGAGGCTTTGCTTTATATGCTTTGTGCAGTTCTACCAGTCCCTCAACTCACTGCAGCGCCTTTATTTCTCCTTTCTGTCGGAACATACTAGTGACAAAAACAATGGTCAGGCACATCCATCTTAAACAGTTTGTTCAGTAATGTACTGTATATATTATAAATTTAATATTCCAAACTTTTTTTTGTGTTATCTTTTAAAATTCAATCCAAAAAATTCTAAACAGTATCATAAAATACTACATTTTGTAAGATGATGCATTTACTGATACATATATTTCATTAATTCTAATTATTTTCTCTTTGATTACATGTATTATTCCTTAATAAATATATTTTTTAATGTTTATGTTAATGACTTGACATAACATTTTAGTAATGCAGCTGGAAGCTGCTGAATGAATGTGGTCACTAGAGGGCGCCACTTTCATGTAAAGTTTACAAACGTGTTCAGAGCTGGAGTGGATCACTCAGATATAACACTAGTCATTTAACTGAAAATAGATGTGCGTGTGTAGGTGTCTCACCTTGTGCCTGATTGCAGGCAGCGCGTCGACCAGCTTCTGCAGCCCCTCGTGTCTCTTTCCCACCTACACGAGGATTAAACATTAATCTGGATTGTAGCCACAGAGCTGGACTGTCAGTTCATCACCACCTTCCACACGTCGGTCATCGATGGAACCGCATAAAATGAAAGATAATTGTCTTTGTGTTTCTGCTGGAGTGCAAATTAAGTGTTTTACCTTCAGAAAAACTCCAATGACAGCCAGTCCGTTTTCCTCCATCACCGCCTCCTCAAACAGGCTGTACTTTTCTGAGTTCCAGTGGACCAAGTGGAGCTGAGACAAACATAAAAACACAGTCTTGCAAGTTCCTTCATCTTTACTCGTTATCACCACTACCACTATTTTAATATACTCAAGATTTTGTGGTATATTATATAATGTTGATAACATACTGACACATAACATGAGTCATTCTTTTCATTTAACACATGACAGAAATAATCACTCTTATCACTTTGGCATCAAATAAAAATATATTTTGTTGATTTTCTTCTTTCATGTCCTTTAAAAAATTTTTTAGCTTTTATTGTGTTTTGATGATCGCAGAATTCCCCTGAATTTGCTGTGAATGTTGAGATTTTAATACATTTATGCCTCTTTTAGATTAAATCTTTTTTCTTTTAATTAATTTTTACTGGTTGTTTCCTGGTAAAATTAAGCCTTAAAGGGCACTTTCAAGACACACTAAGTGAGGAAATTTCACCTAAACGATGCTCTCAGTTACTTATATTAATGTGATCATCACACGTTGAAAGCCATCTGAGTTTCTTCCTCAAATTACATTCATCTATGTTTCATACTGCATTTCCCAGCACAGGTTGAAAGGTTTACTGAAGCAGCCGCTCCGATGGCGGCCTGAGGAAGTGATGTCAGAGAGGCTGCAGTCCAACGAGTAGAATGACCTAATGCCACAAGTTTTAGCCCAAAAGCCTCCTCTCGTCTTATGACTTGAGAAAAACACAAGCCAGAGTACAAACTCATTCACCACTCCTTCTTCTTCCTTTTATCTCCACAGTGACGGTCATTTCTCAATTCTATTGAAAAGTGCTGACATGGAAAGATGTGACAGAGCTGTAACCCGACCGTCCACACACACTCACACAAAGAGCGCTGACTGATGAGAACCATGACACCGAAACATTCCCAACACCAACATGGGCGAAGGACACACACACACACACACCGAGTCACTGGAACTTCTCTTTACATGTGAGGTTTGTCCCGAGGTAATGGAACAACTACCAAAATAGACTTTCCATGGTCAAACGTGAGGTGGGACAAGCCTCAGACTGGGTACATAAACACACACACGTTTGAGTTTGGCGATATAAAAAGAAACAGAAGCACGGTCAGATCAAAGAAGCTGGCAGCACGCTCTGTACACGCAGATAGTCTAATATAATAGCAAATCCTGTTCTGCACCACGCTGTAAAGCATCATTTTAATACTCTTCAGTATTTCTACAAACACTTCAAGTTGGGTCTGTGTGATTATAAGAAAAAAAAACCACTCCAATTGAGTCATTAGGAGTATTTAAAAAGTGAAGTGCTTGTTTTTATTCATTTAATTTTTTTATCTAACCCATCAGCTCCAACACTGACCTAAAATAACAAAGAGAAGGTTTTGAACAGAAAAGTCTAGTTTTAGAGTCGTTTTCTTGACAATGTTTCAACACGTTCAACAAGAATAAAGAATCAAAATGAGATTAATCCAGATTCTTGCTCTTGCACTGGTTGTTGAAACTACAGTTGAGGGATGAGGCTGATTGTTGGGTGTGCTGCGTTTTGTATGAGACTCCAGCTGCTCTGGGAATGTCCCATGATTCACTACTAGTGACTCAAGGTCCATGACAGCATCTCCTGCACTAGTTCAGACTGTTTCTACTAAATAATCCACATATGACATTGAACTGTAGAGGAGCAGACTTTATTCACACCACTGTAATGGTGAGAAACCTAATCATGATGAAGAACTAGGAAAAAGCCAGGTGAGCTCTCTGTCCAGAAGAGGAATAGATGGGGCAGAATATGTGCAACATGTTGCATCTAATTCAACTTACATTGAAGGAGGAGACCTGACGAGAACCCATTTAAAAAGTGGGATCCATATCATGCGACGTCAACATGTGAGAGGATTGGTTTAAATGTTTTCGATACAATCCTTTGAAACTCAAAAAATTCGGGATTTGGAGAAAGATTTTGTTTGTTTTGTCTTAAAGGTTCCCACTTTTGTTTTGGTGTGGCTTTTGAAATAAAGAGTTCAGAGCGAGCACCACATACTGCACATCTATTAGCCTTCAAATGAGGCCCCAAATGTTCAACATCACTTAATTTAATTTACAAAAAAAAATCAGCAACAATAAATGTAACATGTAAATCTGAATTGTCTCACTGTTGTTTTTTTGAGACTTATAGGAGCCTTATCAGCAAGATTAAGGCTGTACAAATGCATAAAGAAATCTGGCCTACTGTAATATAAATAGGGAAATAGACTCATATGTTAGAGGAAGGTATACGAAGAGAATTTTCTGTGTGGTCTTGAACATCTTTTTCCCTTTGGTTGTAGATTTGTTGTCAAAAAGGGATGAAAGTGTAAAAGCAACTGCTGCTGTGTGCTAATATAATCCTTAAATTGTGTTTATGATCAACTGATTTCACATTATGGTGGTATCACAACTGAGCCGTGGAGAAAACACTGCAAAACGTGACCTTTTTCCTTCAAACGCCTGCTTCCTTAAGTCCAGGATTTCTGACTTTTTCCATTCAGTGATTGCATGTCAACACACATGTGACTGTAGCAGCTCTGGACTTAATATGCTACATTACCCTCACAGTGGGAAGGTCACCCCCCCTACTTTTTTTTTTTTTTTAAAGCATTCTCTCAGAGTGTCCTCCAGAGATTACCGCTGCAACACAAATGCCTCTGGACTAATTCAGTGGAGTTAATGATCTAACATAAATGTACTGGACTCATGCAAAGTTGTGGATGCAATGAAGAGATATTTGCAGGTTTGTTTGCAGCAACTTTCCACATAAAATCTTGTGTTTGCAACCTCCCAACACTTTTCAGGTTGCAGGGCTGCTGCAGTGCATTCAATGTCATGTATTCTTCTAATTAATACTATACTTTTAGAAACTGCTCCTGCCCGTACAGCAAACACAGCAGATTGTAACAGGATGGGGTGTTTTGCACATTAGTACAACGTGCGACCCAAACAGCATGCAAAACACTAAACATTACCATGATAAAAAAAAAAGGTTCATCTTGATGATGATAGAAATAATGACTTGTATTTCCTCAAACAGCTTGATACTTTATTGCATAATTTCAACTTCCAGACGTGGTGTGTTTCATGTGATCTGCTTTGCCTTCCTGCTGCAGTTTTGTTTTTAATAGTTTTAAGTTGGTGTCTGCAATATTATCAGCCATGTTCAAAATAATGAATACTTGACGAAAGGAAACAAACAAATATATACAACGATCATCCTTTACATATAAATCTGTTCATTTTCTAAATCTGCAAATGGGCCTGCGAGTGTGACTACAATGAACACACATTGTCTTTCCTCTTTGTGAGTACATGTATGCTGCAACAGTATGGCAGTACCTCAGCAGGGAACAGCTTCTTATCCACGGTGTGCTCAGACCCCCAGTCGTTGTTCTCCCCCCAGTGGAAATGGAACTGACACAACCTGAATGAGTTCTGCAGGGGACCGCCCGACAGCGCTGCAACGTCACAAACACATTAGAGCAGAATTAAAAATTTGACATATTCCAAATCTATGACATATAAACTGGAATATTTAGTCTTTTTTTTTTTTTGTCCTTTATTATTTTAGCCTTTTAAACATAAATTTACCCCTCAAAATGTACTCTATGAATATTTTTGAGATATTTTTTTTTAACCACACTAATTTAAAAATGGCTTTAAACCTTGTAGTTTGTATGTTTTAAACATAGAAACAACTGAAAACAATTGACGGTTTTATTTACTCTTTGAGACGCACCTGTAAAGGTCCTTTAAGGACAAAGTTCACTTTTCTTTGGTGGATTATTTGCTCCTAAAATGAGGAAGTAATCCAACAAAGGACGTCTTGTCAGTCTGTTTATGCAATGACCGACTCGTGCAAGTTTCCAGGAAACATCAAACAAAAGAGCCACACTTGTCTGTGAAGTGCTGACGATTTACTGCACCCTCAAAGGGAAATTAGTTTTGCTAATAGTACCAACAAATGAGACGTCCCTCTGATCTACAAGTCATTTGAAAATATAGATTCTAAAGTCTGCATTGTAAGAGTACTTGCTCTCATGCCAGCTTTAAATCTCTATCCTTGTTTACATTACAGGCAATAAAACCATGAAATAGCATTTACTGTTTAAATTCACTCGGCCCAAAGCTATGCTCAGAAACGTCTGATTTTCCACCAATTTTTTTTAAACACAAAAGTTTATTTTCCAACGTCTGGGTGATTTAAAGAAGTAATGCGTCTTTTTTTTTTCTTTTCTCACTCAGTGATAAAACAACTATTGTATCACTAGGTCACCGCAGGCGTGCGAGTCACATGACAGTCAGGTTCCCACGTGACACGAGTGTACGATTGTTTCCAGGATTTCTACTGTCATAGAGAGGGCTCCTGAAGGAGAGGGAGATAATCCTCTTGTCTAGATCTAAGTATGCGTTTTCCCTGCAGAGATTTGCCCGTATGCCTTTACATTTAAAGGGGAAAATTTCAGACAGGCTCCCACTGCAGTGGACAAAAATGAGGAACTTAGATTGAACAACTTCAAAGACGACCGTCTTTTTTTGAAAAGCCGAATTATATTAAATCGGACTGTATTTAAGTAATTTTTGGGGAGCAAGATGTACAAGAAAAAGCACAAAAGAGTACTTACTTGACTTGTCTGTAGTGTCATCGTATTCAACCAGAAAGGAATAACCGTTGTTGTAAATTTGTTGGCAGGTCTGCGGGTCGTATTTGGGCTTCAGAGGCTTCAGCTCTGAATCGAAGACGCTCTTTCGCACCACAATGTCTATGGGTGACTGACGGTCGCCTCCCGGTACCGCCAGGGGCCCCTTCCACATCGGGTGCACTGCAGGTGAACGACAAACAGAAATTAAAGTTGAAAAAAAAGGACGCAGAGATTTACAGTTTTCCGCAGTCTGACCTCCTGTTAAATTAATCAGCCGATAAGTGCTGACACCTACTTTTCATATTGTACTCTGCTGCTTCCTTCACTTTTAAACAGTCCATTTTAAAAAATAACATAAAATGAAAGGTCCCTTATGAGAAAAAACAAGAGAACACACACAAAATCCCTCCTCCTCCGGCTGTTAGAAGGAACTGAATGAAAAAGGAGCCAGTGAGCAGCAGTACTTCCTTCTAGTCTTCTTATGCTTTTTTTTTTTTTTTTTTTCCTTTAAGGATATTGCTAAATAAAAAGTGGGCAGGCTGTGCAGAAAGTGACACGAGGAATGTCCTGGCACTCCCCCAGCTCCCCTCCGCAGCAGGACATTCACTCCAGGACCTCTGCCTGGTCAAACCACCGGCTTGGGAACAACGTCTGTCAACAAACCTCACTCCTAATTCCCCGAGACGCGGCTCGTGTCCGTGGCCTGCCTTCTCCAGATGAAATACACACAACTAAAACATTCAAAAAGGCAAAAAAGGCCGCTTTGTTTTCTGTCTGAAACCAAATCGGCAGCTGTGAGAGGGCACAAAGGCAGCTCGGGTGGATTGTTTTCTGGAGCTGAACAGGTCTGACTGGGAGATGACCTTCATCGTCTGATTTCAGCCACTCCTCTCGGGGGAGTCCCAGAACAGACACGTACAAATTAGCAATAGTTTGCACAGATGTAATTTGATGAATGCCTCATTGTTCCTTGATTACATTAGTTTTTTTTAATGATTAGGATTATTAAGAAAAAACATATTATTTAAGAAGCTTTAGTCCAACAGTTGTGAAAGTTGCTGATATTTCTCAGGTTGCGAGGAGAAAAAGAAACGCTTCACATTTTATTGCTAATTGATCCCAACATATCTGTCTAGTTTTTCGTGTGTCTAGAAATTGAAAAAAAATTGGAGCTTAAAAATATTGAAAATTATATTTGAGGATGCATTTTTAAAAGCAGATTAATTTGAATGTGCAATGGAGGTAAATTAGGTTTTTAAAAACATGTCCGGTATTTCAAAGTGTACAAAAAGTATCTCATAAGCACAAGAACAGCAACATGGATCTCAACAGATATTAAGAAGCATAAAGTAAAAAAACATCCCTTAGATTGATACATTTTGTCTGTTGAGCAGAACAAAGCAACTCATTTCATAACTCTATCATGTTGAAGAGAAGACCTATTTAAAAACCTATTTTAAAATTAAAACATTTGTTCACTGGAGTTTTAATCCTGAAGCTGCTAAACTTTGTTTCAAAATCCGGTTCTGCTAATTTCTCAACAAGGCTGTGAGTTATCTGGGGCGAATAAGAACTACATGTCTGTGTTGTTTTTTTTCCAGCTAATTTTTAATCCAACATGGCAAACTTTGTTCGACTTTGTGGCACTCTGCTCCCTGGAACAACGTCACAGTAAAAATAAATCATTAAATGTACTTCAGAAGTCCCGATAGCAGAACAGTTTGAAAATCAGCCTTGTGAAACCAGCATGAAGACTTGAGCCAGTTCCTTTAGACAAACACGCAGGGAGTGTGTCTGAGAAGTTTCTCACCATTAACCTGCCGCCACACAAATAAATGTGATATCTCAAAACTAAATAAACAGAAATCAGCCTCCCTTCCTTCCTTCTGCACCATGAAACCTAACGTAACTCATCCAAACACACTTTGAATATGTATTCAAATTCTTCATTTTTCTTTATTTCTCACCCCCAATCCTCTTGAAAACTGTAAAAACTGAATTACTTGTAGGTTTGCTTTGTTGCTGCTTGATGTGTGAAGTTCTTCTTTTTTTTTTTTTTGCGACTTTTCGTTCCACGTTTCTATGTAAAAACCAACCTCGTTTTTAGATTCAAGTGTTTTAAGCTTCTGTACCATGTGAAAATGGCATACATTTTAACAACAATCATGAGCTTTTCAGTGGAAAAAAAAAAGCTTCTCATCACAGATTCTAAAACTGTGGCTGGTGCACCACTGGTAAGATGCACACTCCCTCTTGTGGTAGAGGAAAGTCAGATATTTTTTTTTAAAATACTATCTCCTATCAACAATGTCTTTCTTGAAAATGAGAATATGTGTCAATGAGAGACATTCATGAATAAAAGTTAAAAAGGTCATAGTTAAAATCAGCAATTTCTCTCAATATTAGCCTTCTTCATCTGGTTCATGCACTTAGTAGGTAATTGTCAGGAAATTTGTTTTAGAGTTTAATTGCGAGTGTAAACAAACAAACAAGTGCAGAAAGCACAAAAGGTCTTCAGTTGATATATTAAAAAAGCCATAAATTCTTTAGTTTTGCTGTGTTAATCTAAATTATGTGGAAACTTTTTTAGATGCTCTTAGTGGGAAAAATAAGTATTTGATACACTGCTGATTTTACAAGTTGCTTACAAAGAATGGAAAAGTCTGTGATTTTTATCATAGGTACACCTCAAAAATAAGAAAAAAAAATATGAATTCTGAAAATCATATCTTCTGATTTTTAAATGATTCATTGCAGGAAATAAGTATTTGATCACCTACAATCAAGGAAGCGTTCTGGTTCCCAGACTTGTAAGTAATCGCGTGATCAGATGAGACTAAAATAGAGCTTTTTGTTTTAAACTCCGATCACTGTGTTTGGAGGAAGAAGAAAAACACCATCCAAACCGTAAAGCATGGGGGTGGAAACATCATACCTTAGGGTGCTTTTGCAAAAAGGGGACAGGACGACGGCACCATACTGAGGGGAAGATGGAAGGAGTCATCCAATAACACTATGAAAACACTGCTTTTTTGTTTTGTTAAAGAAAACTTATGAAATAATAAAATAAAGACCCGTGTATTTTTGTTTTTGCATGTCTTTTGTTTCTAGCAGCAGACAGAGTCACAACAAGAACACTGGATTATCTAGAGAACATATCTGAAGATCTCTGTGGAGGAAAGTGCACCTTCTGGCATGTTGAGGTGATTCAGGATAAAAGGCTTTCAGACAGTGTTGGTACATTCCTGACAAGCTCCACCACAAACAAGCTAAAGCTAAAGATTGGTGTGACAGTAATGATTGGAACTGCAGTTTGGAAAGAGATCTCTTTTGCTTAAAATGCATCATTTTCTGCCAGCCAGCAGTTTTGAATCTGAGGAGTTGATGTTTCTAAACTCAAATAAACAAACAAATGACAGATGAGAGTTTGTCACAATGACAGGACAAAAATAAACCAAGAGCTCTCTCCAGAAAGTTTTGTTCAGACAGGTTAAATATAAACTCTGATTATTAGCTCAACATAGAAGCTCAGCTGTAGGAAACAGTGTTCATTCCCATTTTTCTTTGGCTTGCTGACTGTGGTTTGAGTTGGCCTCTGTCTGCGAGCAAATGTTAATGGGTGTGGTGAGGAAGTCGACTGGACTCGTCCAACCAGCTTGTGTCTGTAACAGAACTGAACTGAAGGATCTTGAATATGTGCTGCGATATGCAAAAGTCTAGAAATAAAACCAGCATATTTACCATAACTTCCTTTACCGTTACACCAACCACCTCCATGCCCTACATCTTCTGAGGTGTTTCTCTTCTAATCCTGTCTGCAGCTCCATCTCCAACATCCTTTGTCCAATATATTCACTTATTCGCCAAAGTATCTCACTGTGGAAGCTCTCCAGCTTGATCACGTCCAATGAAGATGTCAGTTTCTGCATCTCTACTGCCTTTAAGGCCAAACCACTGTCTCCAAACCATTCCTCCAACTCTTGTGTGCTCTGTCCATCTAGACGTCCACTACCTCCACAACTCGGTACCTGCCTCCCTCTCATTCACACGTCTTGTCTCTATAGGTGACAAAGCCTGATCCCTTGTAGTTTGAATGTGACACTGTATAATTAATGTGTATCTGACTTTATCATCCCTGGCACTACACCAATGCTTCACTGTCATGTTTAGCAAATGAGAGGGGGGCTCTGCATCCTTTTTAAGAGGCAGTTAAGAATGACCACTCGACATAAGTGTTTGTGTCATGAATCTATGTAGGTCAAACCTCCTCCTCCTCTTGCATACACAATATATGGCGCAATGATCAGACATATGTGCACTTGTTGTGGGAAAACGTGGAGCCTGGACCCCGCTGAGACGACAGAGGGGTGGATGATCCAAATCCAGGAGTCATGAAAAATCCAGCCCGGGGTTTCATCAGATCTCCACACAGCTTTCCCCATATGAAAACAAAAGTGACCATGAACTGCTGCTAAGTGGCCAACAATAGGGGGGCTTTTAAGGGGGTACACCTTCAACAAATACCTGTACCTATGCATGCACACAGAGACACGTTGAGGCTCCATGCGGTCGTTTTGAGTCAAAATGTATTGGTCTGAGGCAGCAGGTAGAGTCACAGAGAATCACAGATCGTGTTACTGCGGAGGATTTCCACTCGTACTCACCGGCTGACAGCACATATTTGCTGGAGCACGCCGTCAGGTTGCATCTCCGGACGGGCGTTATCCGGAGGCTCCGGGCTCCCCTGAAGAGCTGACGGTGAAGCTGTGACACCAGAGGTCTAGCTGCCGCCGACAGAGTCACCATTTTTCCACCGAGTTACGGGTACTAGAGGATAGAAGAGGCGTTTTGCCGACTTTTCGCGAGGCTTTTGGAGCTTTAAAACTCTGTGAAAGTTAAGCCAGCAGGTCCGAACACCGCGGCGGGCTGTTGGCTCTCCTTTCTCGGTCTGCGCCCGCCCACCGTTTGCCCCGAGGCGGCGGAAGAGCGGCTTAGTTTTTTTTCACACACACATTCAAAAGGAGACCGCGGCACCGAGCGGCTGCTTGATGGGAAGCTCTTGCCTCAGTTTAACCCGGGGGAAAGGCTCAGTGGTCAGTGAAGACCCTCCATGGATGATGACGGGTAATCAGATAAGGGTCTCCTACAGGAAGAGGGTGGTGGTGGGTGCGGTGTGGACCAATCGGAGGCCTCTTCGGCGGGGCGGTGCTGATGACGTGCCGGAGCATCAAAACAGCTGGAAAATAAAACACGTGATACAATTTAAGTAAATATTTATGTAAATATATTTCGTA
>OMNM01065957.1:9313-22723 GCA_900302745.1 Parablennius parvicornis | reverse complement strand
AGAAAATGCAAATAAATGTTTTTTTTTTTTTTCAGTCCATCAACCATTTGGAGAGCTGCTTGAAATCAGGTCTCAACAATTGATAAAGCATCCCAGAAGACTGAGAGAAAGAAATCAGGTATATATAGATACAATATTAAAGAAAAAAATTACAATATCAAGTTAAAACTATGTACAATCTACTAGTTGTTGGAGTAGTTCCTCCACTCTGTGCCGGCTCTGAAGTGTTTGTTCTCTAGTGTTAGCCCAGCATTTAAAAAAGGGCCGCGATTTAAGCAAACGGCGAAATTGTGGAAAACAGATAGTCTTAAAGGGCACTCATTATGCTCCAGTTTGTTTTTCCTGTATTCTCACTAGTTTAGCTTTAAATGATTCTGGCTGTTTGTTTGTGCAGATCTTCAATTCTCCCTCTGTCTCATCACCGTCTCCCACTGAAAGACATTCTTTTCTTTTAATTTCTAAAATTTATTGGTCAATTTCCAGGAGGACTGGGGGAGGCTGCTTGCAATTACACACTAGCCTCATCACTGTGTGACCTGCATTATCTGGAGTCGATTTTTGTAGGAAAACTGTCCAAACCAGATCTGAACTTGGTAAAAATACACTCTCAACTCACAGTCAGAATAGTCCTGGATTGATTCCAGGCTCCGAGGACTTTAGTTGAGTGTTTTCTCTTTTAATGCATTAATGCACACACTTCAAAGACTTGTTATTCAGATTGATTGGTGGCTTTGAATCGCCACTTGTCAGTGGTTTACTGTGTTTGCCCTGTTATTTACTGTACTAAGGTGTAGCCTGCATTTCAACCAAAGTCAGCTGGGAACCAGCGGCACAACCTGCGACCCTGACCTTAATATAGTCGGTATGGAAGATGGATTGGTTGATGAATGGGTAGATATGAGGAGGGAAATACAGAGAAGCTTGAGATGTTCCTGTTACAATATCATAATCCTGTAAAGCTCCATTAGTTGTCTGAATCAGGCTATTTTAATTACATTTCTCACTGTTATATTGTCTAAGCGTTTTATATTGTGATGTAAACTTGTATGGCTGCACCTCATCCGTTCATTTTGTGTGATTTTTCACAGACACAACAGTAATAATTCTCAATTGTGCAAATCAAATCCTGATTAATCCCAATGGAAACATTGTTTTAAGATGGATTGTAAAAAAAAAATCCAGACCTGTCTTACTTTACTGCTCTGCACTCCCAGCTCCTGTCTGTTGGCATGGTGATGGCGCACGGCCTTCATGTTTCCATGCATCGTTGGCTGTGCATGGGAAGAAAAAAAAATAAAACCCTCTTTTTTTTTCCAGTCTTTTCCAATTTAAGGCCACAATAGCACACAACATATTTGCTGGGCTTGAGATCCCATTTGCTGTTGTTGCTCAACTTTTTGTGTTTTGTGTGAAATCTCTGGCCAGTCCTGGTTTTTAATACCTGGATCCTGGTCGGTGCAGCAGCTCCCCAGCAGGAGCTTCACATTTGTTCTCTCAGCGAGGGGGCCGAGCTGCTGCTGACACCTTATTAACGGCACCAGTCCGCTTGTTGTCGGTTCCTCCTGAAGGAGCACAGACAGCCGCCACAACAGCTCGCACTGTCTGCTCACCTTGTTAGTGTGGTTAGACGACTCCTGTCTCACCGGCCAGCGCAGAGACAGCCTTGATATTTTCTTGGGTGGAAGGGTGCCTATTGTTGCTCTGATATGTAGAAACTAGGCTGTGTGTGTGTGTGTGTGTGTGTGTGTGTGTCTGTGCGTGTGCGTGTGAATCCGGGAGGTAGTTCATTGTGTGTGTGTGTTTACATGTGTTGAATGTATTTAGTTTGGCCTTTTCTTCTATGTGTGTTTTTGGAAATGTGTTTAGTGTGTGCGTGTGTATCAGTCTGTGTTTTATTGAGTGTCTCCATGCGTCTCTGTGTGTGTGTGCGTGTGTGTATGTGTGTGTGTGTGTAGGTGCCTGGCCTGAGCCAACTGAGTGGGTGCGTGTCCGTGAAAGCATACAGCGACACAGGTATCAAAGCTTTGTATCTGAAAGAATATGCATCCTAGCAACCAGCCCTCCTCCTCATGCACACCGCTGGTTTGGATCGTAGAGTTTAGTTGATATTTTTTCGACTCACTTCACAAGATGAAAATGTTACATCATGTTATTGTGCACTATTTCCTGTTTCCTCCTGTCACACCTGGGATTCACACGGCTTCACCTCTCGCCACGCACACACCAAGTGCGTGTGACATCACTAATTGTTGTTTGGCTTCTTAAAAAAAAAAAAATCTAAGTCAAAACTTTTGAAGAAATACCTGCAGAGGAATTGATAGGTGACGTGATGCGCTATCAAACTGAACTTCAATTACCCTGATACCCATTCTCAGCAGCGGCTCTCTGAGTCACGACTATCAGACACACAGACGATGTGTTTGTGGCCGAGGGAGCATTACTGTTCCCGTTTCTGCAAACCTGCACTCGCTCTGAACGCAGTTCTCGATAGATGGCAGCCTTTCACATCCAGCAAACTCTTACTGTTGTTTCACCAGTCCCTCTTTCCTCTGAGGCGGCGGTAAATAAAACATTTCAGAAAGGCTTGGCTTCAATCTGAAATTATCATAAGGCACAAGTAACTCGGCCTGTATAAGCAATGAATTATTCTGTCCCTTCATCCCGTATTTCATGTTTTCTCTGAATAGATCAATCAGCTTGGTAGTGTTTACTGTATATGCCATATGCACACTGTACCACAGCTATACAGTGAATCTTATTAAAAACTAGGCCAGGATAAAAAAAAACAAAAAAAAAACAAAGTCTGAAAATATTCAATTCATAAATAAAATGTCAACTAAACTATGTTTCTCCTTTCTTGCATTTCAGCCTCTCTTTTCTCTACGTGTGTTCAGTGTTACTGATACAACCCCTCAGCGGATTGGGCATCTTGGGTTTTCTAATAGCCGGGCTCCGTTTTCAGGTTTCATCTTCTGTGCAGTCCAAATTTTTTTGCTCCTGTAAATGTCTGTTGTGAAGAAACCTTAAACTGTAAGCATTTCCAAGCTGTGCCATGCTTTGCACACATGGCAACTTATCTGACCAAGAGGCAATCCCGAAGGTCTGTAGTGAAAGATAATGATAAGTTGATAAGAATGATGCATTCAGGTCTTCTTGCTGAACATCGGGGATGAATCTCACCCACAACGCCCAACAAAAAAAAAAACTCCAGTTTGGTGATAATGTGTTTTCTATACGTTCTTCAACATACATCACTGACATTAAAAACTACTCCACATAGTTCTGTGGGTTCAGATTTGAATGTCGATGATACTGTGTGTGAGCTTCTCAATAAGGTTGTCGACTTGACCAAAGTTTAAACTTGCCCTGTGAACAGTTACATATGTTTGACTTACATCACAGTTTGATCTCCCTAGAAGCTCGACCCTCCAAACAAACTTTCAGCAGAATGTTTCTGATGTCTACCAGCACTTCAATACTGTGCAGGGACAAATCTCTTTTTTTCATTTTTCCATGGCTGCCTGGTTAATGTTACAGCTCAAACTGACTGAGAAGGTCGAGGACAAGGGTATTTTTTAAGGCAAATTTAAATCCGAGCGATTGTGGCGGCTGGCATGTTGTGACGGGGTTCAGATGAAATGGCGAATGCAAAACTAATCAGTTAATGTTTATTAAATGCCAAGAAACCACACCATGACATGACCTTCATATTTCACCATGTTTGCTTTTAGAGGTGCAGCAGTTCACCGTCGGTCATCCTGTTATTCCTCTCGAGGGGAAGCAAGGTAAGCAGAACATTTTCGGAGCATCTCGGGATAGTTGGTTCGTAAACTTTCCTGATCTTCCGGACAACTGTCATGACTTATGGTGTCGTATTTTGCCCCACCAGCTCACAGCAGGAAGACTTTGGCTCATTTCTGAGATCCACACCTTCCTGACCGGAGTTTGCATGTTCTTTTTGAGCACGTGCAAGTTTTTTTTCCTGACACTCTGGCATCTTCTTACCGTCCCAAGATGTGTTCAGTTTTACAAGCCTGCAGATGTGAATGGAGTGATTGTGTGGTTCACTGTACTGCCCGCGATCCTCATTGGAAAACAGAGAGATGATGGATAGATCGACGGATGAATGAGGCCTCTGCAGTGGCCTTATGGAAAAGAATGACATATGATATGAGATATTCTGTGTTTTTTGTTGAGCTGTGGGGGACTTCAGAAGTTTCCACAAGAGTTAAACGATTTAAAGCATCAAAAGTTGGAATAAAAACATGATGGCTGTAACCATACACGCTGCATGTTTTCATGCTTTTTAAATGTGCAGTGAGTCGTCCACTGAAGTAATAACTATTTTCTATCGCGCTGGATGAATGCTTAAAATAACATAATGGTGGTCTTCACCAGCGAGCTCGTCTCATAACTGGGCCGGTGGTTCATTAACGACCTGACTGATGTCTGTACCAAGTGACCTGTTCCATGTGTCCTTGAACGGTTTGCGAACCTGATTCTTCACTGTTAATTACTGAGAGAAAGATAGTCAGCTAAAAGCTTAAATTGAATCTGTAAACGAGCTAAAGTGAAAGAAGGGAAGGACATGTGCCCGGCGCTACAGTGGGAGGTGGTGGGGATCGAAAGCTGTGCCAAATGAATTGATTTTTCTCCTCCTCGCCCTTTGTTTGGATTTATGCTTGTAGTTCTGAGAGGAAGAGGAGACTTTGCCTCCCCTGCTGTTAGATGTATGTACTGGATAGAAATGATTAGTGTAAACATTAGCTGGAGCGTCTTGTGGGTCAGTCTGATGAGGTAAAGCTTCATTTTGGGTAAGCAGCTCCTCAAAGAGAGAATAACAATGCAAAATGGATGAATGGATATTTTCAGTTTGCCTATTAGAATGTCTTAGAGCGTTGTGGTGTTGCTGTTGCAGCCTCAATGTGTCTTTCTAGAACGGTGCATCAGATGAACCGAGGATTGTGGAGATATTTCTGAGATTTTAAAAAATATGCTCTTTGGGATATTGCTTTTTTATGGGCTTATTAAATGAAAGGATTGCATCAAAGGTATTGGAGAGATTTTTTTTTTTTAACACATTCCCTTTTGATAGCTGTATAGCCACCAGTCTTAAGTGAGAGGTTTGATCCAAATGGATGGATTCCTCACTACTTGGCTTCTGAAATTTTTTGCTGCATTGAAAAAAACGAATACTTTTGTCATCATAAGTTTTTGATGATGCGAAAAGTGAGAGTGGGAAGTGGCGCATTACTAAAAGGTGAGGTGCTTTCTAAGAGTACAGGAATCGAAGACATGAGTGACTCACTGTGGAAAATGAGAGCTGTGCTGGGCTGCCTTGACACGTTTCACGGCCCGGCAAGGCTACCTGGGTCAATGCATCTGATCATAAAAGAGTCAAAACAGGAGTTTGACATTGGTTTCTTTCCTTTCTTTCTTCTACCTTTTTTTTGTTTTTTGGAGCGGGAGGAATGTTATGGACTAGTAGATGACAGTAATGCAACTTCACAAGAAGAAGAAGAAGGAGGAGGAGGAGCTGATGCTGTCTTAAGGTACGAAACCAAACTACCGTTACATTGCATATTTCAAATGTTTAATTTCATGATGATTCAGCGAATGCATCCCTATTGATCATTTTGAGCGTCACTGCAACACAAACTATGCGTTACCCATATTAAATCAGTTCGAACTGAAGTTTTCTCTTCGATGTGGTCTACAGTATTCAGTTCCCCTCATAAACCATTACTTAATGACATATTAGGCGGTGAAAGCTGAGAGTGAAAAGCCCTCCCATATCTTTTTAAATATTCCTTTGCTGGTTTTTAGGCATCAATTAGCTTTGTTTTCAGTTCTCCAGTGATTCGCTGAGGGCCGTTCATGACAGTCACCGCAGCGTTTGAAGGGTCATTGAATTATCAGCTCTGAATGTTCCCAGTATTAGTTCCTGACCTGAGAGGACCGAGCAAGTCGAGCGAAACTCATTAGGTTCTACAAAGTTAACAAAGTTCTGAGTTCTTAGATGAGCCCACACTTTCACATGCTGCCCCAGTTGGTTATAAAAGAGGTTTGCAAGTTTTTATTTCTATTTTCGTGGCAAAATCCTAAAACCTTGTTTTCTTACATTTGCATTTATGCTGAAATACCATGAAATCAGCTGAAATGCTTGAATGTGTTTGTGTTCAGTAGCTATTACTACTTGTTGTCACACTTCTCTGTTGACCAGAAACTGCAAAGTTAACAGTGTTAATCGCAGGTTTCCTTCCTGTTTTCCCATCAGATCATAAAAAAGTCTGAACTGCAACGATACAAATGACAAACAGAAGGAATTCTGTATGGGACTTGATGACGATCCGACATGAAAATCACCGCAAAGAATAATGAAAAGCTTGTGTACACTGCACACTGCCCTCTGCATCTCAGCTGCACTTAAGAGTTCAGTCCTGGCGTCTTTCTGCAGTGTGGCAGGGTAGCTGTTCTCTGGAAGAGGAGAATGCCAAGCCCAGACGATTGTGGGAAGCGGTCTGACATATTTACACCACCAGATGCAGGAGAAGAGCCTCCAACATTACGGAAGACGCTCGCCCTGCACACATACTGGGTTACAGATCATGAAGAACTTTAGATGAGTGCAAAAACATCCAGAAGAAAATAAAAGCATACTTAAAGAGACTGGTAAGCACATCCAGCTTTGAAAGTCAAACATCTTTTTAAATTTTTTTTTTTTTTTTTATGAACTTTAAAACAAAGATTCTGCAAACAACTGGTATACAATGGATTTTTTTTGTTTTGTTCTAGAAAGTCAAAAATCAAATAATACAAATAATAATTACAATAGTCCAAATAAAAATTGAGTGAAGTCTTGATCCATTTTTGCCCACATGCTGTGCACAATATCAATCCATTCATCTACAATAGGTGAAATTAGCATTTTCAGTGGCTCTGAGCACTGCTGTCATGTAAACAAACACTGAAAATGTAACGCAAGTTTGTATTTTCACTTAAAAACATTGTCATATAAATGGGTCCAAGTGGTTTCATTGCTAACTCAGTTGATTGCATGTAGTGATATGACTATAAAATATCATGGTACTATAGATTACAACAGTCTCCCATCAGGTGAAGAAGGCCGAACAGAAACTGTAACTCCTCAGCGGGCTGATCTGCTGATCCTCTGCTGACCTCTTGGGTTGCAAAACCATTCAAACCCTTTTTTTTTTTTTTGTTAAAATTTTACTTTCACATTTGATAGTATTTGTTTCTATTCTGTTTTACTTCAAATTTCTATTAATACCATCCAGATTACATGAATTGAACACTGATCAAGCTGCACCAACAATCAGCTGAGTCCTTCCACTTTCTGTCTCCAATTTTCAAAATTAAAATCCACTTCTCCCCATGTTCCCCTTAATTAAAGATTTTAATTAGAATTAAGTTCAGATTTGTTTTTAACCCAGCGTTCATTGCACTTCTCATTCAAGAAAACACTTCCAGGCTGGGACTCAACACTGTGGCAACACACAAAGTGTGAGTTGTGCTATCCATTATCCTCTCGTTTACCACAATGAACTGTGGGTAAGTGCGACCCGCTGCACATCCCCTCATTGCATTTAAATGAAGAAGCTATTATTTATTGCTAATGGATTCAAACTTTTCATTCCCACAAAAACAACCTTCAGTTTTATTCATCTCATTTCAACCGCCGACCCTCCTAACAGCATGAACCACACAACATGCATCAGAGATGGACATTACACTTTATTATATAACTACGTATATATATTTCTCTCTCTCTCTCTCTCTCTCTCGCTCTCTCTCTCTCTCTCTCTCTCTCTCTCTCTCTCTCTGTGTCTCTCTCTCTCTCAAGGTTTTTAACACAAAAGCACTGTCATATCTCAACTCTTTTCAATTAGAGCAACCCAGAAGGTCAATCAAATTGAATTCCAGGCAGGAGAACATTTCGGAGGCTCATATTTTGATTGCCAAGCCTTTTTCTTAGAAACGCTCGCTCACAAGGGTTCTCCGACTGACTTTGCTTGCTATCAAATTGAAATGAAATGGATTGATGCACTTAAGGTGAAATTAGTCAATCTGATGCAGATACAAACTGCTCCAACGGGTGGAGGGGATTTAAATTACTTAAGTGTGAGCCCGTTATGAATTTTAAACGCAAAATCATGTCCCATTTCCTGGGTTTAATCAAGTCTCTTTGAAAATCAGCCACCGGATTTCTGGTTTAATATACCAACGGTTAAAAAGGAGAGAGTGGGGAAATGAAACATGGAGTCCTGATTGGGTGTCACAGTGCACTTTCAGTCTGTCAGCAGAATAGCCCGGCGTAATTAGGAAAAGCTGCACAATGGAGGCAGCGAGCGCCGTGCTCGAAGCCAAGAGCTCTACTCCTTTATTTCTTCTCCTCCTCGCTTCGATATTCGAGCCTGCTGGAGACCTATCGGGCTCGCTTTTAACCACTGCACATCAGAGTGAGTAGTCACTTAGCGAGGCTGCGACGCACAGAAGCATTATCAGACACATCAGACACACTACAGAGTGGCCTGCCGCCTTCGCCTTGTCCTCGTACATTTACACGTTGCATTTAAAGTCAGAGCGGCACGTGTGCGCGAGGCAAACAAAGATTATCTCCTGTCAGCACAGTTCCTCTCAGGATCCCTCTGATCGACTACAGTCGCAGAATCCATTAGACCTTCATCAGATTAGGCCAGAAGACAATAACTAAATTGCAGTTCTTAACCTATAGCTTCAAAGTTGATTACAGGGGAGCAGTCCCACTGACCTCGCTGCACTGATTTAGAAATATTGGAAATATTCATGAGTGAGCTTGCGCACGTCGCCGGGAGATAAATTGGGCCTTCACCTGTGTGTCCCCCTTATCAAGTGGGAGGTCAGAGCTCAAGTAATTTCTTCAGGAAGAGCCGAGGCAGTTCAGAACCTTTTTCCATAATATCCAACTCAGGATTTCAAGCTCTCGCCTTACATCAATCCCCATTTCCTGCTGTCAGCGGGGACTCGTTACAGGAGAGAAGAAAAAAAAAAAGACCCCTTCTAGCATCCCTGTAAACCCTCAGCACCTGTCAATGTCAGACTGCTGTTACTGAACTCCACTGTTGTTTCTGCTGTTTTCACACAGGTTAGGACGCTTCAGGTGATTTACTGTTTCTCTGTTTTGTGTTCAAAGGGGTTTAGCGTGTAAAACATTAATGCAAAAAACACATCTGAAAGTTGTTTGAACGTGATCACGTCGAATTCACTAATGATACTCCTTGTGGCTGTGTGGAGCGGTGGTGGCCTGCAGGTCAAGGAAGTTTGTTGGTTTGAATCACGCCACCAACAAGTTGCAATTTTGGCTCCCTGAGCAAAGCCCCTCGCTCCCAACCTCTCCACTGGTGTCTATCCAGCCGCTGCAGAGGCACTTTAGTAGAATGAAGTTTTATTTTGGTTGTTTACATTCAATAATTGCACATTTCCTCCAAGAACACAATTCTCACAATCAAAAATCGGTTTGTTTGTTGTTTTTTTTTCCCAGCTTGTAAATGACATCAACTCAACAACAATAATCACTAACAAACTTTAGCCACTATGCTCACATTCCTCTATAAACATTTGTAGATGCCTCTTAAATTAAGGAAAATGTACTGCACTAACTATTCACGTGACATGTATTAATCATTTCCTTCCTTCTTTCTCATCATCACCATTAATCCATGGCTCTGCTGAATAGAAGTGAAATATATTTGCCAAATGTAAGATGCTGATCCACTGTGGCAACAACAACAACAACAACAACAACAACAACAACAACAACAACAACAGAAACCCTTCGGTTTTCTTCCCAATGTCTTCAAACATAGTTTTGAGGTTTATTAGTGAGTCTAAATTGCATGTAGACATGAATTAGCGTCCAAATCGGGGTTGTGGTGTGTGTTTGTGTGTGCTTGTCTGTTTTACTATCACACACACACACACACACACATACACACACACACACACACACACACACACACACACACTTGAATTCAGGTATTGTGTCTTAGTTATCTTCTCATACTCTAAGATTGACTTATTGAATATATCAATGTGACAGCATGACTTGGCACTGGCAAATTATTTAGTTTTGAACATGCCTGACAGTTTTTAGCCCAAACTGGAAAGGTCACTGAACCAACAGCAACATTTTTGTGCTGTAAATCCAAACAGGCCTCGTGGAATCTAATGTGAATTATTTCAGCTGTGCCGACTGCCATCAGCTGTCTTTTCCCATTTACATTCAACTTTTCGTACCGCCTGTGGACCAGATGTCACTTCTGTCACCCTCCCGTGACCTCACAGCTTCACCCCCACATCTCCAGCGCCTCTCACTCTCGCAGCACATCGATCTTGCTCTTTTCTGTTCTGAGAATAAGTTGACTGGTCCGTGTTTGATGCCGTGGTTTTGAGGACTTTGATAGTACTCTCTTCTCTCGGAGGTCAGCCCCGAGTCCACAGGGAGTCCGAGTCCTGGCTCCGGGCGCGGGGGCTAAACGTCACTATCCATGAGTTTGGGGTCATCGTAGGTTCATCTCCCCTTCAGAAAGCAAGTGATGCGATGTGTGTGGACAAGTTCACAGTTCATGTAATAGCAGGCAACTCCACACTGGAATCAAAACAGGCTGTCGTTATTAGACGGGACTGATGTAGTTTAATGGGCTAATGTGCATGTAGCAACCTCGCGGCTTCACCAAAGAGACTCATTTACAGTCTTCACACCCCGGACACATGATACGGAGCGGTTTGATTAATCACTTGTTTGCTTTTATGATCACCACTCAACGGAAATATTTTTCGTTTAATTGCACACTTTGTGTTGGAATGTAAAATGAACTTTTATTTCAACAATTCAAGTTTTATTTTTGATAATTAAAGGGGAAAAAAATGCATAAGAGTGCAGTTTTAAAATGAGCAATCTAAAGTTGATCTTCCATAAAACTAGAAGATTCACAAGAGACAGATTAGAACACACTGATCAAAATAAAAAGCAGCAGAAGTTCAAGTATTCATCATATCTTTATTCCTCAGTATAGCTCACTGGACTCCCTAACAAAGGCGTTCTGCTCTACATCAACATTGAAGATCACATCATTTACAGCCATTATCATCAAATAAAGGATTATGGGGGGCTTTTTTCTTGGGTTTTTTTTTTAGTAAGTTCAGCATAGATTTGGGTGTTTTGAGACAAACTGTTGAGCAAAATGATACATACATATAAATAGCCAGCAGGATGAGATGTGCTTTACAACACTTGTTCAACAGACTAAAAAAAAGTTCACAACCACTCCACCAACAGACCTGGAGGTGGTGGAGTGTCTTTACGATCTACATTTTTAAAATGTAGATCGTATATAAATATTTATATCAGAACTCATGGCCTTTATTACTGCTTTGTTCGTTTGTTTTTGCTGTTTTTACCAATGTGGTGCAGTTTACTTTCTCTCCACTGAAATTAATGCATGTTCCAATCCGAACTGAGGGGCTTTTCTTTGTTGAGTTTGCATGTTCACTCTGGGTATACAAGTATTTTCTCAGACCATAAAACATGTGTTTGACGTTAACTTGTGCCTCTTTACTCGGTCTACCTCTGCGTTTGTCCTGTGATGCGCTTGTGCTCTGATCATGGTCCGACGTGCTGTCTCGTCAGCAGGATTTCATTCCAGTGATTTTGAGACATAAGTTGGATAAACAGTAGCTACAATATGTAAAAGATGAGACATTAAACCAAACTCTGTTAACTCTGGATTCAAGTTTGGACAAGCCAAGACATCATGGTCTACTGCACAATGACAGAAATAATGCCCTGTAAAACTTTTTTTTATTTATTTTTTTTATATATGTTTATATATTTACAGTTAACATCATTGATCGATATTAAGCTCTGCATATTCTGATAGAACTAAATAAATTATTATGAAGAAATAGTTCACGGAGGAGGACATACCTACTTATTTTATTAAAGGGAGCTTAGACAATAAAATATCTGATCGAAACCCACAAAATGTGTGAAAATGCTTTTGCTACTTGATCTATTTATTGGCATAGATTTAGTTGGAAAAACCTTCTCTGCTGTGTTGAAAAGAAAAATGGCTCTAAAATATCGTAGATGTAGGAGGGACTGTGGAGGGTGTGATGTGGGGCACCACCATGTTTTGGGAGCTGCTTTTTGGGAAATCATTCAAATTATTGTGCACAAAGAAATCCCCTATATAAGAATCATTGTAATTGTGTGATTTGCCTATGGAACTTAGTGGAAACACATATGTATATGTTGCTTCAAATTGATCATTAGCCTGAAAAAAGGTGCAGCTTCTTCATTAGATTATTTTTAGTTTTTTATTAAAGCATTTTCAACATTTGACTTCACATATAAAATTGCTGGTGAGGCTTTGTAAGTACAGAAATTTGTAATTTGTAACTCTAAGTGATTGGTTAAAGTACGTGACAAATATAATTAACCTTACCCGATAAAAATATGTTTGCATGAATATTTATTGAAATGCACCTGTTATCCCTTTGCATATTTTCTGTCATATGTGTGTTTACAGTGGGTGTTAAGTGTTGTTTCATGTTGATAATGAGATAATGTAATGCACACCTCCATATTGCACCATAAACTGGCAGAATCTCTTATCCAGAATTAAACATCAAGCTTGGCATCACCTTTGATGGTAATTTAAATTTTAATCAACAATTCAAGCATAATTGTTCAGTGCTGTTTTCATTAATTACACACAACCTGTAACTTGTCATTCATACATTCATTACATCCTCCTAATAAGCCGCTAACCCCAAACTAGCTCGTATCATTTAGCTGCATGGCAGACATAGTCCAAAATGATTTTCTGCAAATTATGAATAACGCTCATGAAGAAATTTTACCAGTCAATGTCCAGAAAAGCTTTGCAAAAAGATTCAGTAGCTATAACTTAAAATGCACAAAGATCTTCATAAAACCAAAACTTATGACCAAATCAATGGAATGTTGCATTTCCATAAAAAGGATTAATTTATGGAAGACACTAGAAGAAACAAAAGAATCTAAATCACACACAGGATTTAAAATTGTAATCAAAACCAGCATATTATTAAAATAAAAACAAATGAAGAGCATCATAGTGCTGCCACGGGAGGACACTGTGACAAGAGTCAGAGTGGCTGTGCAGACCTCGAGGACTTTCTACTCATTTTGTTTGTCGCTTGTTTCTAATGTTCTTTGGAAAATGATCGATTGATATAGAGAGGCAGATTACATCGGTTTAATTCTTCTTTTGTTTTGTATTGTATTGCTTTTTGTATTTGTTTGTTTGTTTCGTACCTAACTAACTAACTAACAAAGCCTGTGAATTTTACAATTGACTTGAAGAA